>CALNHX010007757.1:0-69592 GCA_940337035.1 Agriotes lineatus | reverse complement strand
CCCGAATCGTGAATGATATGCAACTGCCTCTCTTACGGTTATTAGTTTATTAGGAACTTCATCTTTAAAACCGACTAAGGATTCTTGAATATAATTTCTGGAAAACCAAGTTTTGAGAATTCCTTTAGAGGTACCTAATTTGTAGAGATCATTTTTCAGGTCCATCACTTTTACAAGTAGATTCTTAGAATCTAGAGGTCCTCGATCTACCTTAGGAACTGCTAAATAAATATAGGTATGATCTGATTTCAACTGACTTAAATTTGTTGTTTGGTGTCTCAGCCATCTTTTCGGCTGCTCTTTTTTGGCCAGAGTAAGATTTCTGTCTTTCATTTTCAATTCTATTCTCAGTTCTACAATGACAACAAATCATTATTTCCAGTTTTGAAGATGGCCTTGAACTTAAAAATGAACAATTCAAATTCACTGTACCATTACATGACTCACATGTGAGTTTGATTTTTTTTGTGATTTTGTCACTGCATGCGCAACAATACGCAATACGTAGTATCACTAACAGTCTCATTCGCATTTTCTTCTGTATTGCCCAGTTGTAAGTCCTGTTCAGTGTTATTTGTCTGTGAAGAATGCATTATATCTTCAATTGCCTCTTCTGTCGAAGCTCTTTAATTACACAGTCTGGCAGTTTTGTTGATTTTAATCCAAGATTCGGGTCAGCTCCAAATAATGCACGGTACGGAGTCCTTCCACTAATTCGATGCCTCGAGGAATTTTTCTGCCACTGTACAAATCAGCAGCCCACGGACCAATTTGTGGAGGAGTTATCGGACATCCAGGAACGAAGCATGTTCTCAACATCTTGGTTATTTCTTTCCACGCTACCCTGGCTTTGAGGGTGACGTGGCCTGCCGTGAACAATTTTGTGGTCGGGCCAATAGCTGACAATGTCTTCTATTACCGAAGCAGTAAATTCCCGGCCGTTGTCACTTTGCAATATGTGCGGTGCTCCAAACTCCAAAAATATTTACACCAACTCTATAGCCACCTCCGCGGCACGTTTGCTTAGTAAAGGGCGTGGATGCAAAAATGTTGTGGCATGGTCTTGATAGTTGAAGATCCATCTATATTTCCCATCAGGGGCAGATTGGAAATCTATCAAGTCTATTTGCCCACGAACATTAAAATCTTTAGAAAGAATTGGACGCACAATTAATCCCTTGTGGGGTTGCGATTTTTAAGTTGACAGTCCTTGCATACTGAAATGAAAATTTCGATCGCTCTTTTGGGAACGTTATATTTATTTTTAGGACAAATAGCATTTTATCGCTCCCATCATGTCCTGTATTTCGGTGACATTCTAACAACACAACAAAGTACTGTTCCATGGGTATTATGTACACAATAGGTTGGTCAAGAGAGCTTCGCTTTACGACTAGACGTTCATCAACACCGACAGACAAAACGTTGTATTTTCTCATTAAATGGTACTGCTTATTACTCTTTTTGTTACCTGTTGAAACAGCTAATTTACCACTCTTGATGTCTTCAATGACTTCTTTGACTTTATCAGCCGTCCAAGGTTTTTTAATCGCATCTTTTTCCACTCTTTCACTGTAAAACTTTTACACCTGTTCGTTAAATTGCACTTTGATAACTTCTAAATTTCGTTTGTCATTCTCGAATTGCACTTCTTTGCGATTATCACTCATACCCATGAGTCTGAAGGGACTTCTAAACTGATTGATAAACAACAAAACATTGCCCACGTTTTATGTGAATAGGTTTAGGTTGGCGCGAACTGTATCGGGAACGCAATACTGCGCGTTTAGACTACATCGCTGTTGGCAAATTGTAAAATGCCTGAAAATAATCAGTCATAACGAGATATATATTCTTCTGCTCACATTTTGCCGGCATTTTATCAATTTGCCTGAATTGATATAGTCATAACGAAAATTCTATTGTTCGCTCGCGTTTTGCCGGCTTTTTATGAAATCTCTAGGCATTTTGTAAAAAGTCTAATTTTGCATTATGACTACGACATATATATGTTTCATACGGACGGTTGTTCCGCCGGCCACCGTCCAATTTTAAAGTTGCCGGTGGTGACATCCGGCTGCCGGCCGGCTGTTTAGCCGGTCGGCAGCCTGGTATTTCTTAATTTCATGCAAGTAAATGCAACTCTACACACGAACGGCAAATTCGCCGTCGCCGGCGGAAGAAGTTTCCAGAGACAGCCTGAAGAGAATAAATTGCAACCGCATTTCAGCTGTTTTTGAGTCTTGCACAACACATATTTAAATTAATAATGGCAAATCTAGACATTGAGCAGTTTATTAGTGTGGTTTGAGATAAAACATCTGATGAATACAAAGACCGAATTAAATCTGGAAATGCTTCGAAAGGTGTGTTCGAATTAATTATAGAAAACTATAATGAATTATTTTTTAAACACCCTGTATGTGCATTAATATGTGGATAAAGTCGAATATGTTACTTGATTATACGTAACGTTAACGTAAGTTACTATTGGTTCTTGAAAAAGGAAGTTTTTAAAATTTTGTTGGAAGAGAAAAATAAAATCTGGTAATGGGAAAATTATTAACGCAGATTTGAATACTTCTCGATAAGCGCCGATCTAGAAAAACCAATTTAACCTGCGTTTTAAATAACAAAAGCTTATTTAGAGTTCGTTACCTGCACTTATAAACGCGAAATGTATGTTCCACAATTTTCACTGTAACTCAAAAGCAGAAGCTCGCACGAAGTTCGATTGAATGTGACACCCACCGAACCAACTTTTCTTCTGCAGCGTAGCAATTTCATGAAGCGAACAGTTGAAATCGTCAAGGTTACATTTTCCATGCGGGGCAAATGTTTAGTCTGTCGATAACATTCTTCCAAGTAATCGACACAAGTGCTGACTCGTATTATGTTGTTCACCTGACCGATTTTGTATACATGGCAACTATGATATCTCACAGTTGCCAGTAGCAAATGAAAACATTTGCTTCATAGAAATTAATACCAATACATATTTAGAATGGTAAAATTTAGTGCATTGTAGAAACTAAATTGTAGTTGTAAATATATAGGGTGTCTGAAAAATATTAAGTAGGCTGTATTTCAGTAAGTCTGTATTTTATTGACAAATATTTCAAACAGAAGTCGTACAGTATTTAGTTTTCCATCGTATACCAATATTTAACCATATTTTTTAAGCAACAAATTACACGTTAAATTGTTTTAATGGCAAGGTACCCCTACATGCTGCTCATCTGATACAGATTTATTTTCTCTTTTGGATGGTGTAGAACTTGAGTACACTTCAAGTAAATGTATGAGTTGAAAGGGAAATGCTGATCGTAAGCTTATTTAAAGGCTTCTAGGCACATAACTGAATTTCAGTTTTGTTCATCCGCAACCCACTGTACTTACAACCTCTAATGATTAGGTTTCTGTGAAAGAGCGTACTAATCCCTTCTTACCTGATAAAATTTTCTGGTCACAAGTAGGGTGACCAGCTTTAAATTTATGCAGACCCTGAGATCCTTCGTTAGTAAAAAAGGTTTTCTTCAATGAGAAATACAGAATGTTTATAGAAAACAAAAAGCAAGCAAATAAAAACAATATTTTTATTTCATATTCTTATTTGGGTATTTCGCCACTCTGCAAATTAAAAATATTAAATAACGAAAATATTAATAACGAACGAATAACAATTAAAACGAACAAGAACTTAGCTTTTTTCACTGGAAGGAAAAACGACCAACCTCCAATGAATTGTTTGACATTGACGTTTGTTGATATCTATACCTACTTGATCTCATCTTTAAGAATCGATAGCCAACTATTGTCTAAAAATATTGAGAAAGACGACACGCATTTTTCTTCGTTAAGTAAAATATATGCCGTTTCCTTAATTTTTCGCGTAGTTGACATCGATTCTTTAGACAAGATCTTTGTGTTGTCCCATTGTATTTTATGGTTTTCATCCCAAGCATGTTCTGCCAGCTTAGACTTATTGAATTGATACGTTTTCATCATATTTTTATGTTCTTTAACTCTAAGGCGAGCCGCACATCAAAGAAACACGAAACATGAAATATGAAACATGAAACATGACGCTCTGTTTCATGTTGTACACACACTGAGGAAACAAAATAAAAATGTCGAACTCCGACGACGATGTAGCAGCAGGGCCGTAACTAGGTATAGGCCGAGTAGGCCCCCGCCTACAGGCATAAAAAATTACAAAAGAGAATGTTTACGTCTTTAATACAGAAAGAAGGCTGCAAGAAAAACAACTTTTGCTGGATCAAATTATGGTTGAAGTCTTCAAAATTATCTACAAAATAGGTAAAAATTCCTTAATGTTGCTAATAATACTGAAACACTTAGCAATGCAAATCACATGAATTTGGAAGTTAAGAAAAACGTTGAAGCCAGTGGGATGCAAACTCGCGTTCACTGATAAATGCATATGTTTATCCTTGCGTTATAAATGGTGCAGTAGTATTCCGATTTTTGGAAAAAATGTTTGTAAAATGTTCAACTGACTACATAATACTGTTACTTTTTTAAATTAGAATTGTGTTTTATCATTTTGTTTTTTGTTCTTATTTTGTTTGTATTGTATTGTATTATTTTAACATTTAGTTGTTTATTTTTAAAACTTGAGTTAAAAATGTAGATATTTTTGAATATCCGAAGATAAATGTAAAAGTCGTACAGTAACATTAGTATTTTTTGTCACATGTATCGTTAGTGTACTGAGGGGCGCAAAAATGTTGGCTTGCCTACAATAAGAGTTTGCCTAGTTACGCCCCTGTGTAGCAGTCGCTGTTATAACAACAGTTTTACTTGCAAAAATGAAGAAAAATATAAACAAAAACGACGTTACTGGGAGCACCCGAATAATACAATAAATATTAAACATAATTCGTATGTGGTGACCAGGGTTGTTGGTTGTTGGAATATTTTCTCCATGTTATAATTATATAACACTTCGTATTTTTCAATTACTAGTACAACAGAGACATTAAACAGTTGATCGTCTCTCATTTTAAGCTCCACCGTTGATGTACCAACTTAGAAATTTAAAAACAAACTGCATGAAACGTCGTGAAAC
Organism: Agriotes lineatus; assembly: GCA_940337035.1. Classification (NCBI taxonomy): domain Eukaryota; kingdom Metazoa; phylum Arthropoda; class Insecta; order Coleoptera; family Elateridae; genus Agriotes; species Agriotes lineatus. The sequence goes on along the minus strand of CALNHX010007757.1, from coordinate 64,500 downwards.
GGAAACACAAAATACAACAAGATCTAAAACACGAAACATGTTTCTGCAACGTTTGTTTCGCATATGCAGCGTTTCGCCGGTGTGCTGATTCAAATCTAAAACAATGCGTTGCAATTGTATGAAACATGTTTCATGTTTCATGTTTCATATTTCATGTTTCGTGTTTCTTTGATGTGCGGCTCACCTAACTGCTAAAAGTCTGGATGTTTCACCGATATAATATTTCCCGCATTCACAGGGAATACTATATATACAATTCCTTGAATGTTGTTCTTCGTTGAACGGTTTAGTTTTTGTAAGAACTGACCGCAAGGTATTCATCGTTTTGAATACCGTCCTAACATTGAATCTATTTCCAATTCGTCTAATTTTGTCAGATATGCCTGGAATATATGGTATAGTTAGGGTATTATATTTTTGAGTGCCATTCCTTTGTATGTGTGTGCCATTGCTTCGTGTATTGAAAATGTTCCGAACAAGAGTCTCTGGATAGCCATTATCTTGTAAAACATTAATAATAAATTCTTTCTCTTTTTTGAAAATTTGATCATTAGAGCAAACAACTTTGGCTCTGTCGTAGAGACTTTTTACAACGCCTGTCTTTATGTTTTTGTGATGGTGTTACCGCTAATTACCGATACTCTGGTGGTAAGGGGGGGGAGGGCGGTAAGCAAGAGCGGCCGGCTTCTCAGCCAGAGGAGGGCGTGGGTTAAAATCGGAGACTCAAAGCTTCAGCTGAAAATAAAATAAATGGGCGCCAGGTAGCAGGTAACCCAGCTCTTTGCTAATCGCACATATAGGCATACGATAAGATGCGCTACCAAACACTTCCTGAAAAAGACGTACGGCAAGGGAGCATAAATAAAATTCACTGGCCTAAGTAACGATTCAGTATAATAAGCAAATAGTAAATGGGGATCCACAAGTATTTTACACAATAATTACTACGGAATATTCCACACAATATCTCAATAAGGAGACCATCTCACAGTTCAATAAATATCAAGGGTGGCTTGAGGCTAAACTCACCACAGTACAGCCAGTTACATATACAAGGGCATCAAGCGAAGTTAGCGGGCGGGCCCAGAATTAATAAAATTTCACACAGTATGTACATAGCGCTAATTAAAAGTATTAAAAAAGATTACAAGATTGATATTAAATTTGGCCAAATGCATTACTAAATAAGCACTTAAAAAGAGCTCGAAAACATCGTGGCTCCGGCGTAATTATTAAATTGAAAGAAATATTTAGTAGGTAGGTTGAATTTAACTGAACACCCTGTATGCAAAGTTCCTCTCTTAATTAAATAATGATCAATTCAAATTAGCGTCGTCGCGAACCGACAAGATCTTGCGATGGTACCACGAAGCGATTTCGCGAGTAATGCAATGTACTCTGCATTAAAACGGCCGAGGTGCGAGCATTAACAATAATTACTTGCAAGGCTGGGCGAAAAAAGGTAGTCTAATTCAACGGTGTAATAAATATCACTTAAAATCTGAAAGGATAAACCTTCATGCACTTGACTTCACAATGCGAATATAATACCGTTACACATTATTCCGCACACGGCGGTACAATACAACTCCGATAAAATTTATCCCGAGTTCGGATACAACATACAATTCCGATAAAACTAGCCCGAATTCAGAGGCATTTTCGCCTAAATGACCTAATCGGCTATTTACTGTGCAGAAGAGCTACCGCTAAAACTGATTTGCTGAAGGCAAAATCAATCATATCATGCAGGTGAGTTCATAGCTTTAAAAACACACATTAAAACAAACGAGAGTCTATCAAGCACCTTGCAGCGTTGCCACGCAAACGGCCCAAGGGGGCACCTGTAGCCCGAGAGTTCGAAACGGGAATATTAAACTGACAGACCTTTGGCAGTGGACTTCTCTTCCGCTGCAGATGCTAAAAGCAGGGGGGCCTAAGGACTACGAGAAGGCCAAGCGATCACCAGGTAGCTCAGGGGGCCACAGTCAGCGAAAGTCGTCACCAGGCTGGCGGCTACGTGACCACACGGCGATAGCTGCGTTCCCAGCAGGATTAGCTCGGTAGCCTTGCTCTCAACGAGGAAAATTCGACAGGCACGCTCCCGTCGAGTAAAAGCTGAAAGGCAAGTAGCCATGGAGATACACCGAATAAATCCAAATAATTCACCTACCCGTTTCAGGTTTCTACGGCTGTTCAACGCCAAAGTGAAAACATGTGCCTTGCTAGAGAGGAATCCCCAAACAATATTCGGGCTGGAATTAGCCAAAAATGCAACTCACAAAGCCTAATTCCGAACTTCCATGGAGTTCACGACACAAAACTGCACAATTCCAAATTAGGATGCCAACGAAAAAGCCTGATTAAGGTACGTCATCAAAACGTAAATTTCGAGGCACCTAGCTCTTGCAGCACAGGATGGCGGAATGTGAAGATGGTTCCCCAAAAACTGATAACGAAAATCAAATTTTGGGGAAAGGGTAAAATAAATGCAACTCGAAATGCATGAGGTGAAGTCTACACTGCAGGGGCATTTGGACCCCATAATATCGACCGAATGGCTTACTTAGCTTGCAATAAAACTGTCAGACGATCTGAATGCTCAAAGACAATGCAGGGAAAATCATACCTGAAGAAAGACGTGGTGAAAAGTTAATTTTAACCGAGATTAGGGCAAATAATTAGGCGAATAGCTAAAAATGAATTTTAAACCGTAACAATGGTTGGAATTAAAATGTAAGTACCTATTAGTATTGGTTTTCTTACGGTATACTGATGTTTCAAAAGTATTTATTTTGCGTGTGATTAGTGTATCTAGAAAGGGTATCATTTTGGCGGTAAATTCGTAGTAGTGTACCTAGGGGCGTTCTGGGACACATTTGACCTTTTTTCAAGGTCACGGGCTTAGCCGTGGTCAAGCTCACGGGTCTAGCCGGGGTCAAGGTCACGGGTCTAGCCGGGGTCAAGGTCATTGACCTCACCTGGGCCACTTCCGGTTCCCACGATGAATTTTTGGGGCTAAAAGTGTAATTTTGAAATTTTACCAAGATTCTCACGATGAAGTTTTGGGGTTAAGACTAATTTTTACAAGATTCTTACGATGAATTTTGAGGCTAAATGTCTAATTTTGAAATTTTACAAGATTTCAACGCTTATCAAAATTTTCCCAGGCTCAACAGGATGTGAGTCATCTTGTCCAGACTTGCAGATGTAGGTGCCTAGCCGGATGTTATTGTCTACCAATTGAACAATGACGCCCATTGTTTGAGAAATCTACACGATTGCAGAAATAATTGGACAATGAAGTCTTTGTTGTCTGGAGGAATTTTTGCTGACCTCCATTATCAGATAAACCGGATGTTCTTGTCTATATTCTTACGCTTATCAAAAAATATTTCTTAGGCTCAACAGGATGTGATTCATCGTCTGGGAATGCAAAACTTGTTGAGACTTGCAGATGCAGGATGTTATTATCTACCAATTGAACAATGACGCCCATTGTTTGAGAAATCTACACGATTGCAGAAATAATTGGACAATGAAGTCTTTGTTGTCTGGAGGAATTTTTGCTGAACTCCATTATCAGATAAACCGGATGTTCTTGTCTATATTCTTACGCTTATCAAAAAATATTTCTCAGGCTCAACAGGATGTGATTCATCGTCTGGGAATGCAAAACTTGTTGAGACTTGCAGATGCAGGATGTTATTATCTACCAATTGAACAATGACGCCCATTGTTTTAAAATCTGCAAGATCGCTTAAAAATAATTGGACAATGAAGTCCTTGTTAGCTGGAGGAATTTTTGCTGATACAGTTAATGATCTCCATTATCAGATAAACCGGATGTTATTGTCTAAGGATTCAAGCCTGTCTAAACTTGTTTGAAAATGTGCAAGACTGGTAAAAATTGAACAATGAAACCCATTGTTTGAGAGAAATCTGCACAACCGCTAAATTGGATGGTGTCTTTGTTTGGAAATTTTTGCTGATAAGATTAAAATCAAAAATTTTAAAATAAAACCCAGAGAATAAGAATTGAATAAAATAAAGCCAAGTAAAAGCTATTAGATCACTGCAATATATTAGTAAAAAAAATACTTTAATTAATAAGGATGCTATACACGATACCCAATGGTGAGAGACAGTTTCATTTTGCTGGATAAAAGCTTATCTAGATTGGTTAAAAATCAGATGTATAAGAGAAAATCTCAAAATTGTTTAAAACATTTTGTAACTAAACAATCACATTAGATATTGTGTAAATAAAGCTAAAATTAAAAGAAAGCGCAGAATTTGCAGACTATAGAAAATACTTGTCCAGACCTGCGGATGTGAGCGTCTGGGAATGTGCAAGGTTGCTAAAAAAAACCGGATGTCTGCAGTTTCTGCACAGGTCTGCGCGAGAGTCTGGGCGGAGGTTTCTGCACAGGTCTGCGTGGGGGTCTGCGCGATGGTTTCTGCACAGTTTTGGCGGGAAATTCAAATTCTGCGAGGGTTTGGCGGTAAATTCAAATTCTCCGTTGGTTTTGGCGGTATATTCAAATTCTACTCAGGTTTTGACGGCAAATTTAAATTATGATCAGGTTTTTGACTGGAAAATCTGGGAATGTACAAGGTTGCTAAAAAATAAATGTGTGGTTAAGAAATTTGCTTAAAATTGATTGAACATTTACAGACATTGGGAAATCCACGACACTGTTTGTAAGCACCGAATGTAAATATTACATGTTTTTTCCTGTACTTTATTAAATACACAAAGTTTCGAAATTTGGTGATAGTAATTTATTCCGCTTTGCTGTTGGATCTACGTACAGAAGGACAGCATTCCTCACTTTAGCAATAAGCAAGTTCCTAAAAAAATATTATTATGCTGTAGAGATTTACAGGTTACAGTTCGGAGTGTAAACTGAGTTAAAAATTTTGGATATTTCTATACCGCTATTAGCAACAGTACCATTTAATTGCATATTGTTTTCTTTTACGTAAGACCCACATTTTAGATTCGATTGTTTTAATATCGATTCGAAAGCACTGCTAACAGACAAACAGGCAGGCAGGCAGACAGACAGGTAGACAGATAGGTAGGCAGACAGACAGGCATGCAGACAGACAGGCAGGTAAACAGGTAGACAGCCAGACAGGTAGACAACTAGACAGGTAGACAGCTAGACAGGTAGACAGCTAGACAGGTAAACAGCTAGACAGAAAGACAGACATGCAGGCAGGCAGGCACACAGATATACTATTAACGAAGTAAGAAGAGGAAAGTTGGATATTAATACTGAAACAGATCTTAATTTAGCGCTTTCAAATTTATTACTAAAGAACATCAGGGGATCAATGGCCTCAATTATCTGTGTCTGAGAATTTGCAACGATGAATAAATAGACCACTGGTCAACCTAACATGTGGCTGTAACGGTTTTATAGGCACGACGGTGTAATAAAACGACAATTGTAGATATAATTGTATTTTATTTAGCTAATGTACATGTATAAAATTATTACAAATATATTATACACCAGTCAATTATTGTGGTAGAGGTGTTGTTGTCATCTCTGTCTGGGGTGTCACGATCTCCTCGTGCTGTTTCCGACATTGTCGAACTAAATTTATTCATTTATTCCTGCCTCTTTTAACTCTTCTATTATACTAACAATTTCATGAATTGCATTCGATATTCATAGTATGACGCAGACCGTTGGCTCATAATGCAAACATTTAACAGATGGGGAGGCGGACATCATCATAAATCATTTTCGATTTTCTTCACACATTCACGTTCTAATGTCAAAATTTTAAATGCTCCTCGATGGGCTCCATCACATTGTCATATAGGTAAGAAAGGAGGGCAGCGCTGCTATTCGACTACCCTGTTTCAACTACCATCTCAAGGTCACCCATATAGTCTTGCAGGATACACTAGCAGGTAATGAGACTGTTAGATATGCGGACAGGTAAACCGACAGTTGGACTGGTAGACAGGCAGACAGACAGACAGACAGACAGACAGATAATTAGACAGGTAGACAATTAGACAAGTAGACAGGTAAACAGGTAGACAGGTAGAGATGGTAGTTGAAACAGGGTAGTCGAATAGCAGCACTGCTCCCCTTTCTTACCTATATGAAGAGTATTTTTTACTAATATATTGCTTTATTTGACTTTATTTAATTTAATTCTTATTAACTATAATACTAGATATAGGACAATCGTATTTATTAAGTAATTAATAACTGCCTGTATCATACGTATAACAACTTTGCTAATAATAATATTTGATAAATACTTAATTTTTAGTTAATTTTAGATTAATATTACTGGCTGTTAGACTATAGAAAATATCTGTTCAAACCCGGGAGAGCGTGGGTTCAAACCCCACACCTGGCAATTATTTTTGTTTGTCTAACAGACAACAGTACTTAACAAATTTATTTCAAGATAATTTTATACATCAGCAAAAATTTCCAAACAAAGACACCATTTAATTTTGCGGTTTTGCTGATTTTTCTCAAAAAATGGGTTTCATTGTTCAATTTTTACCAGTATTGCACATTTTCAAACAAGTTTGGACAGGCTTGAATCCTCAGACAATAACATCCGGTTTATCTGATAATGGAGATCAATAACTGTATCAGCAAAAATTCTTCCAAACAACAAAGACTTCATTGTCCAATTATTTTTAAGCGATCGTGCAGATTTTAAAACAATGGGCGTCATTGTTCAATTGGTAGATAATAACATCCTGCATCTGCAAGTCACAACAAGTTTTGCATTTCCAGACGATGAATCACATCCTGTTGAGCCTGGGAAATATTTTTTGATAAGCGTAGAAATATAGACAATAACATCCGGTTTATTTGATAATGGAGTTCAGCAAAAATTCCCCCAGACAACAAAGACTTCATTGTCCAATTATTTTTGTAATCGTGCAGATTTCTCAAACAATGGGCGTCATTGTTCAATTGGTAAACAATAACATCCGACTAGACACCTACATCTGCAAGTCTGGACAAGATGACTCACATCCTGTTGAGCTTGGAAAAATTTTGATAAGCGTAGAAATCTTGTAAAATTTCAAAATTAAACATTTAGCCCCAAAATTCATCGTGAGAATCTTGCAACAATTAGACTTTTAACCCCAAAAATTCATCGTGGGAATCTTGTAAAATTTCAAAATTATACTTTTAGCCCCAAAAATTCGTCGTGGGAAGCGGAAGTGGCCTAGGTGAGGTCAATGACCTTGAACCCGGCTAGACCCGTGACTTTGACCCCGGCTAGGCCCGTGACCTTAAAAAACTTCAAGGTCAAATGTGTCCCAGAACGCCCCTAAGTACACTACCTACAGGGTGTAACCAAATACTGGCCCATATCGTACGTCACAAATTGGCCAAAAAATTTCATACTTGTATAAGCATAGTTTCAATTCTCAACCTTTACGGAGATACTAAAGGAGAGGGGGGGGGATTAAAATGAGGTTTATATCATTTGACTGTAAATTGGGAAAGGATATTCAAAGGAAATTGGCAAATCTTTTCTACCAGTAGAAGGCTTATTTATGAAATGGTTTTTAATTTGTACGTACGGCTTTAAGAGATTAAAATTAGCAACTCGTATAAATGTTTTTATTAAAAATTTTTAACGGGCAAAAATTTGGTTAAAAATGTATTGGAAAACCTTTTTTACTTGAAAATGTTCTAGGTCGTTTTAATTTTTTCTTAAAACCAATAGTTTTTTTTAAAACAAATACATTATGAGTTGCCAATTGCAACACCATAAAGCCATAAACATTTTTGTAAAACTTAAATAAGTCTTCTATTGGTAGAAAATATCTCCTTGAAAAGTGTCTCATTAAATTTAGTACTATTATCCATATATTATCTAATTTGAGTACAGGGAAGTGGATGGTTCTGGAACCTCCCCCCACCACTTGGCCTTGAGTTCAAGGCCAAGGCCACGTTCAATCCCAAGGTCACATGCAAGGCAAGGCCACGTGCAAGCCCAAGGTCATGTTCGAAGCGAGGCCATCAACAGTAACCTTGAAGACTGGGTATAACATGAGGTGTAGTTTTGTGTTCAGTAGTATATCGTGTGCTGTACTAGCAAAAAACAATGGATGAGGTACAAAAGGTTGGTGAAACTGTGAAGGGGCCAAAGAAAAAAGTGAAACTGTTATATCCAGTATTGTTAAACGCAACAAGTTATCCGTTGAATAAGTCAAGAAATAAATCTGTGAGTTTGGGTTTGACCTGTTTTGGATCGTTTGTGCCGGGAGTGCTAATTAGTGGGATTAACAACAATTTTATACTGCTAGACGAAGGAGAGTGGCAAGTCTTTCTTAAAAATGAAGATGTGATAAACAGACATTTTAACTATGAAGATGGAGATTTAAAACCGGTGGATATAAGTCCAGGCAAACGAATATATTTCCAAAAAATCGGAAACAAAAAAGTGATTGTGCTGCAAGAACTTAAGCGATCCCAAGTGTATCTCGGTATGCAATCAGTAGCAGAATTGTGGGGGTTGCTACCTCTGCTGAATTTTAAATCTGAATTATTGAAAAGTCAGAATTTTGATCAATTTTACACTAGTGTAATAGACGGGGTTTCGAATTTACCCGGCGACTTTAAAAGAAGCATTGAGGATGCGTTACCGCCAATAAAATCCGAAAATGTATACTGCATGCATGAAATGCTAAAGTATGCTTTGGACGTCATAAGATATGATATTGTGTTTAAACAATACGCCCAACAGCAAACGTTGGAACAATAAGTGTTTATCATGTAGTTATAACGATGTAATAAAAAAATTAAAAATTTTAAAACGTTTATTATATATTACAAACTAACTTACTAACTAACCTAACCTAGAAAGCTCTGGGTGGCCTCACATTTGCTGTAAAAAAGAACACTTAGTTTCTTCAAAGAAGCAAATCAACTTATAGTCACGTAGATCACCCAGAGCATGTCAAGCAAGTCGGGGTCCCTGTAGACCTTGTACCTACATCCCAGAAACCACCCCACCTCTAGCAGGGTGGCTTCCGGGATGTAGGTAGAGTTTTTCAGCAGAACTATGTCTTGCTAAAAAGAAATTTATTGTGAACCAGATTTATATATATATATTTTCTTACAGTGTCATATTTTTCCGATATATGCATCACCAGTTGCAGTTCTAAAATGTTAAAAATGTATTACATCAAATATTAAAATTAACACAATATTACCGAACGCTGACATGGCAGCGCCTAGCACAATCGAATCGAGGAATTCTTCTGTAAATTTCTTATATGTATACTGTTTAGAATACAAAAAAAATAAGCGTCTTACCCATTCTGTTTAATCTGAAAAATATTTTAGAATTTAGAATAGCGAAGTAACTGTACAATGCAAAAAATCCAATCAAATATCTTAATAATGATACGAGCATTTTATTTTGCTTAGAAACATTAGAAAAAATATTAGAAATGGTGTATATGGAAGTAGGCACAAAAGACGGGGATCAAATATTTTAATAAAAAGGGAGATGTGAGCATTTACATTAGAAAAGTAAAAAAACTTTTTTTCAGAACTTTTCCTATTACATTTTTCAAAGACATAGACATATAAAATAAAACATATATACAAACATATCTTACCAATGAAGCAGATGCAGCTGAAGAAACTGATTTTGTCATGCAACAGCGACTGGTTTATATACAAATCTCTCCTACCGACATCTCGACTTGGAGGAAAGGGTTGACAAATTATGCTGCAGATTCTAATTTTGCGTTTATCTCAGTTATTTTAAATAATAGAAATTTTTTGCGACACCCTCATATTCCTCGTTAAAAAACGAACCGTTTGATACTAAATAGTAATACTTTTGGCAGTTATTAGGAATGTATGCATAATTATAAATTTTTTTTACGTTTGCTACAGTATTAGAAAACCTAATAATGAAATAAACTAGAATTATAATTTTTTCAAGTTAAATCTGTTTATTAAATAACAATAAATGTTTTTGTAAACATCTTAAAGATGAATAAACCGACATCTATCTAAATTAAAAAAATAGAGCGAAGTATTCGAATGATCATTTTTAATTATAAACAACAGTTTGTTTATCAGTCCGGTGAAAGTTGTAGCAGTCTTGAATGAAAAATAATTACTCAGAGCTCTTTATAAGCAAGTATTAAAAAACAAATTGTTGCAATTTCCCATAGATAGGTTGTCAATTAAAATCTAAATAAACGTCCCGAACGAAAAATAATTACTCAGAGGTCTTTATAAGCAAGTATTAAAAAACAAATTGTTACAATTTCCCATAGATTGGTTGTCAATTAAAATCTAAATAAACGTCTCGAACGAAAAATAATTACTCAGAGCTCTACAATCGGAAGCTGATCAGGTGCAATAAGTGATAGATGCAAACTAATAAACAGCAAACTAATTTGTTGATGGTTTTGAGATGCTTCAATAATTTCAAGACACCGCTGATTTGTCTAAAAATGGCAATTTTATTTCTTTTAAATTTTCGGTTTTCCGAAAGAATGACCAATGCTGGCACAAAATTAGATGCACTGTTTAAAATGTAAGCAATCGTAATGCATGCGCGCATTTCCTTGAATATAAAGCGCTGCATTTGACGCTTTGCACGTTCCTTAGTGCAAGTGAATGAATACTAATTTCAATATTTTTTAATTGACTGACACTGAAACGCACGAGTAACGTCTGCATATTAAGCAGTTTCTCTGAACCCAGTATCGTGTATGAATTTTAAACGCAAACTGCACGTATAAATATGAGAGCAATTACATACATTTTAAAGTGAATTACCAGTGCAGTGTCAGCGAATGTAAAGGTAAAGGTATTACTAATATGTAGGAGTTATAATTAATAATAGATTGAAATTTAAACAACATATTGAGCGTATTGTAATTAAAGCTGTGAAAAAGATAGGTTTGGTCGAATAAGTTCCAAATTTATAGTATACAATAAGGACATTCATAATTATAAGACTAGATTTGTAAATGACGTTAGATCACCCTTAACAGCAAAATCAGAATTATAATTTTTTTAAAATCAGTGCAAATTGTGAAGTGGTGGTATGCTGGAAGCTGATCAGGTGCAATTAATGCCATGTTTGTCGCTACATTTGATAGATGCAAATTAATAAACAGCAAACTAATTTGTTGAAGATTTTGAGATGCATCAATAATTTCAAGGCACCACTGATTTGTTTAAAAATGGCAATTTTATTTCTTTAAATTTTTGGTTTTCCGAAAGAATGACAAATGCTGGCACAAAATTAGATGCACTGTTTAAAATGTAAGCAATCGTAATGCATGCGCGCATTTCCTTGAATATAAATCGCTGCATTTAACGTTGTGCACGTTCCTTAGTGCAAGTGAATGAATACTAATCACAATATTTTTTAATTGACTGACACTGAAACGCACGAGTAACGTCTGCATATTAAGCAGTTTCTGTGAACCCAGTATCGTGTATGAATTTCAAACGCAAACTGTACGTATAAATACATACATTTTAAATGCAGATCACCAGTGCATTGTGTCAGCAATCTAAAGGTAAAGGTATTACTAATATGTAGGAGTTATAATTAATAATAGATTGAAATTTAAACAACATATTGAGTGTATTGTAATTAAAGCTGTGAAAAAGATAGGTTTGGTCGAATAAGTTCCAAATTTATAGTATACAATAAGGACATTCATAATTATAAGACTAGATTTGTAAATGACGTTAGATCACCCTTAACAGCAAAATCATGTTCTCAAAAACTTATTCTATAATGGACTCAAACGGCGAACGAAACTAAACACACACTGTTAATTTATATCAGTTTAAAAAAGCTTTGTACAAGTTAAATCTGTTTATTAAATAACAATAAATGTTTTTGTAAACATCTTAAAGATGAATAAACCGACATCTATCTAAATTAAAAAAATAGAGCGAAGTATTCGAATGATCATTTTTAATTATAAACAACAGTTTGTTTATCAGTCTAAAAATATGCAGCAAAACCGGTGAAAGTTGTAGCAGTCTCGAATGAAAAATAATTACTCAGAGCTCTTTATAAGCAAGTATTAAAAAACAAATTGTTGCAATTTCCCATAGATTGGTTGTCAATTAAAATCATAACCAGTAGGAAATTAATAGGAAATTAAATGTATCACATTTTAATGAATGTTACTGTAAAATATAATATCACTCTCGTCTGTATTAACTTGCAAACTGTGTTTGAAAAATACTTTTTGTTGCCTTTGCACGCGCAGTCTGCAAAAATTTAGACATACAGCAAACGTAAAGGTATTTCAAGGTTAACTTCCTTTGTGTAAGCTAAGTTTCAAGAAAAGTGTAGATTGCAACGACCTCAACTGGTTTGCGTGCGAAAGTCGTCCTTCCGCCCCACCAAGTTTACTATATATACACCTAGCTAAGGTGGGAGCAGTCATTATCTTGTGTTTGCAATGGCTAGCAACAGCGCTGTTTGCCAGTTTTGCGAGGGTTCGATTTTACCGAAAAATTTTTCAAAATTTAATAGGCTGAGTTTGAAAAAAACGGGTACAGTTAAACTTTGCGCCTGCACGGAACCAAGTGGTTCCGCACAGACGTCGCCGCAAGCTGCCATAAAGGTTTTAAGTGACGTATTAATTGTTCCTAATTACGAAATTATTTCTCCAAGTAGTCAAGGTTCGAGTAAAATTTTAAAATCAGCTTTAAAAAAAGGTCAGAAACGGAAAAAACCAGCAAAATTCAATTTGGCGAAGTATGTCAAGTGTATGAATGAGGAGACTGATGTTCCTGTGGCAAAAATTCAAAATATGCCGATGCAATCTGAGTCTCCTCATTTATCGCAAACGGAAATGTTTATGGAAACGTTCGATTTTGATGACATTCAATTGGAAAAGGTGGCTTCCGGCGACGGTGCGGCGCAAGAGTTTAGAGCCCTTGTAGATGGTTTGGAGATCGACTCCGGCTCAAGTCGACCGACCAGTCGAATTTCGAAGCAGCCAACAATCCAACCTTCGGAAAATGCGACCGCAGCACCGTCTGTAATTGCGCAGTCTCCGGTTTCGGGTGGTGTAGCTGTTGTAGCCACTGGGAGTAACGTAGTCGACACTGTGGTGTCGATTACGTCTACCCCGCAGGAGGAAGACATGGATGACATTTCGCCATCCCAGCGTGCCGAACGTGAATACGTGTCTAATCGCAATGCAATAGATGCTAAAGCAGCTGATCTTCGCAGCGGTGACCATTATATAAGGTATATTAGATATTAGATATTAGATATTATTTTTCTATCCATATATGTTATTTAACATTGAAGGTGTTCAGAACGTGCTTTTCCCAGTTTAATAGCTTATATTGTTATTAGCTCACTAGAAATTCGAGCCGCCAGCCTAGAAGCGACGATGCACGATGAGTACCTAAAAAGCATAGCCGCTTTACCTAAGATCCGCCACGGCCACAGCGCAACTAACATGGACATCTTTAAGAATGCTGCGTTAGCAAGGCTGGAGCTAATCCAAGATCTGTTAGCTGTGGAGAGCGCGATTCGTGCAAGACGTCAGGAGCTCGATAAAAAGGCTAAGTAACGAGTAGATAATCGTTTAACATATCATACACCCCTAACACAAATAACCTCCCCCCTATCCTCTCCAGGGTGTCCAAAGCGAATCCTCCCCGTGGTGACACCTGGGTATTCCGTTCGAGGTTTAATTTGTTAATCAGTGTTTGTAAATAAAGGTGTTCATTTCGTTTGTGGATAGTAAGCCTCGAGCTGGGTAGCTAATCGCGCAATTAGCATATTAACCGATTGCGCGAGACTAATTTGCCAGTATGTTCAGGTGCACTGCTTGTGGAGAGTCCTTCACCAGAGCTGACAATTTGTTTCGCCATAGAAGAGATAGCTGTCGCCACGAGGTTGGTCACCCATCGACGAGTGGTAAGTGGAAACGTGTTGATTGCTGCTGATTATATCAATTGTGTGTTTCCTAGGTGACGCTATGGAGGCTTCGGTAGCAGCTGGTGAGGGACCATCGGTGAGTAAACGCCCAAGACTTAATGACTCCAGCGGTGGTGAGTGTGTCTCTATTGTAGTGTTTCATGTTTTCTAACGTTTGGTTTAACAGAACAGCTCCCCAGGACGCAATACTGCGACGTGTGTGATGAAAATGTTCCTCGGACTTGTTTCGTTGGACACCTGAGGAGCAATCGTCACACGAGGCGGTGTGATGTCGTCCATCTGGGGAAAGGAGTGGTGGCCCTTCCAACCACCTTCAAGTCCCGTGTTGCCAGCTACAGGGTGTCCACGGAAAATTATCATATAAGTGTTGTAGAATATATGACCGAACTGAAAGACAAAATTATAGGTCTTATAGAAGGGCAACTGACCAAATTAAACAGTATAAAATTCAATTTCGAACTTTTCGGGTATTTTATTTTGGAGACTCAAGATGTACAAGACGTCAAAAGTTTTAATACGACCAACGAGGTGGTCACTCGCGGTACAGACTTGAACGAATTATATGATAATTTAACGGGGATACTAAACCAGAAGGTGTCCGAATTTGAGGAACGCGATTCAGGTGTGTATTACAACTGTAATTCTTGTTAATGTTACTAACCGCAAAATGTTTACAGGGTGGATCTTGAAGCAGTTGCTGTACCTAGAATTAAATATAAATAAATTCAATCCGTTTCGGGCGTCTTCGTATATCCCGCTCCCGAAGCAGATTCAGTCCAAGAAAGCGATCGTGAACGTCCAAAACGTCGATGACGAGCGTTGTTTCGGGTGGGCAGTAACCTCAGCCATCTGCGAACCAGATGGACCGTCTAATCGAACGAGTTCGTATCGAGATTGCGGCGAGTTTTTAAATTTTAAGGACATTGAATTCCCTGTTAGATTGCGCGATATTTCTAAATTTGAAAAAAATAACCCTCAACTTTCTATAAATGTATACGCGTTGGAAAAGACTTTTCAAAACGATATTACCATATATGAAGTTGTGGGACCTCTGTACTATTCGCCACGTATAAAAAACGGACATATAAATTTGCTGCTTCTAACAGATGGCGAAGGTAATAACCACTACTGTTGGATCACCAATTTGTCTAGGTTAGTTTCGCGGCAAATAACGGCTAGGGAAAATGCAAAACATTTTTGTAATGGTTGTCTAAATTACTTTCGCACCGATGCCCATCTGGAGAACCATAAGCTTTTTGACTGTAATCATGTGTGCACAAAGTTGCCTACGACAGAGCCGATCACGGATAAGTGTGGGGAGGTGAGGCCCCAGAACATTCTTAAATTTGATAATTATCATAAGCAATTGAAAGTGCCTTATGTTTGCTACGCAGATTTCGAGACCGTTTTATCACCTGTCGATGGTGGGGATCAGGAGCCGGATCGCTAAAGACCATATACGATCAAAACGTGCGAGTACAAACCGTATTCTTTCGCGTATTATTTGAAATGTTCTTTTGATGATACTCTATCCAAATTCGAAATTTATAGGGGCGAGGATGCTGTGGACGTGTTTGTTGAGCGTCTAGACAGAGACGTTCGCGCCTTATATTCCAACAGTTTAAAGCATGTTGTACCCCTCAAGCCTCTGGCCCCGCAAGAAATTCAAAATTTTAAGGATGCTGCTTCATGTCATATTTGCAATCGTCCTTTTGGAGAGGGGGACGTAAAGGTTCGCGATCACGACCATTTGACCGGAGAATATCGGGGAGCTGCCCATTCCAATTGCAATCTGAATTATAAACTTCCAAATTTTATTCCCGTATTTTTTCACAATTTAAATTACGATTCCCACCTTTTTGTCAAACAGTTAGCTCAAAATAACGAGGAGCTTGATGTCATTCCGGAAAATAAGGAAAAATATATTTCATTTGGTAAACGTCTTTGGGTAGATGAAGTCGTTGTTGACGGAAAACGAAAAAACGTTTATATGCAAATTCGATTTTTAGATAGTTACAGATTTTTAAGTGCTTCTTTAGCATCGCTGGCCGCCACATTATCAGATGATCAGTGTGTTGAAATTCATAAGCAATTCGGACATGACATCAAATTCGAACTGATGAGACAGAAAGGTGTGTTTCCCTATTCGTATCTGGATTCATTTACAAAATTAGACGAGCCGGCGTTGCCCACAATCGCTCAGTTTTATGATCATTTAACCGAGACGCATATTACTGAGGTCGATTACGAACGCGCCGTTAAGGTCTGGAAAACTTTCGAATGTCAAACGTTGGGCGACTATTCCGATGTTTACCTCAAATGTGACGTGTTTATATTGGCAGACGTTTTCGAAAACTTTCGAAATTTTTATTTAAATCAATATAATTTAGATCCGGCGCAGTACTTCACCGCCCCCGGTTTAAGTTGGGACGCCATGTTAAAATATACGGGGGTTGAGTTGGAGCTGTTGACGGATATGGATATGTTTCACTTTTTTAGAAAGGGTATTCGTGGAGGAGTCAGTACTTGCGTCGGGCGAAAGGCTATTGCCAACAATAAATTTGCGGGTAACTATGACGCTTTCAAACCCACTTCTTTTATTGTGTATTTGGATGCCACGAATTTGTATGCTCATAGTATGAGACAGTTTCTACCGCAAGGTGGTTTTGTTTGGTTGACTGACGACGAAATTGATAGTTTTGACGTATTTAAAATTGTGGACGACTCAGATACTGGGTACGTGTTGGAAGTTGACTTGCGGTACCCCGAAAATTTACATGACGATCACAATGACTTTCCCTTTTGCCCCGAGCTATTGGTGCCTCCACAGGGAAAATTTAAAAATGCAAAATTAATTCCAAATTTGTATGACAAACACAATTATATTATTCACTACAGAAATTTGAGGCAATGCTTAGAGGCTGGTTTGATTTTGGTTAAAACACATAAAATACTTAAGTTTAGACAATCTCCTTGGCTCAGATCCTACATCGATTTAAACACAAAATTACGTAACAAGTCTGACAATGAATTTCATCGAAATTCATTCAAACTAGCTAACAATAGCGTCTTTGGTAAAACCATGGAAAACGTGGACAAAAGGGTTCTTGTAAAGTTAATTAGTCATTGGGAGAAAATTGGTAATAGAATGGGGGCAGAAGCTTTGATATCGAAACCTAACTTTAAAGATAGAATTCGGTTTGGGGAAAATTTAATAGCAGTGGAAATGAACAGAACATCGGTTTTATATAACAAACCCATTTATGTTGGTTTCTCAGTTTTAGATCTTTCGAAAACGGTAATGTACGATTTTTATTACAAATTTTTGAAGCATAAATACGGCCGTAATGTGTCTCTACTGTATTCGGACACGGACTCATTCATCCTGGAAATTTTTACTGAAAATTTTTACGCCGACATGCAAGAGCACCTTGATCTCTTTGATACATCAAATTACAAGAATGGCCTGCATGGAATTTCGAGAACCAAGTCCGTTGTTGGCAAATTTAAGGATGAGTACGCTGGGGTGGCTGTGTGTAGCTATTACGGGGTCGGTGCAAAAACATACTGTGTAAACGCTGTTGGTAAAGAAGACAAAAAGGCGAAGGGAGTTAGAAAGAGTGCTGTTCGGAATCACCTCACCACCGAAATTTATAAATCTGTAGTCGAAAACAAGAGGGAAGTTGTATTTTGTCAGATGTATGTGTTTCGTTCCCGTTTACACACTATGTACACCGAATTAATGAATAAGGTTGCGCTTTCTTCGCGAGATGATAAACGCTTCCTTATTCCTAATACTACCAAAACCTTAGCGTGGGGTCACCGTGACATAGATGATTACAGTCGTCTAGACAACTTGCTGCGCATTGCCGAAACGATGGTGTAGCAATATGTTCGCGGAACAGTATTCGTTATTACTTAACAGCAGAGGTCCTACACGGCTTTCTTGTACTTTGTAGGTTTAGTTATTGTATATAGCAATTATAGTATAGGTTAAGAACACTAGCTTGTATGATAGAGGTAGTAAGTTAAATTTTACAAAAAATCTGATTGTTTGGGTCCGCATTACCAAGTATATTTGTTAATTAACACTGTAGTCACTCATGTTCAGCATTTACAATAATAAATTACTGTAAAACATAAAAAGTTTTTATTTAAAGAAAATAAATGGTAGTAAAACAAAAAAAGTGTTTTATTGAAAGAGTTCTATAGAATCATAATAAGTTATACAACATTGTTTTTGGATATCCAGGAATTGTGACGATTATCGAATCCCAACCACTTTACGTAAAGCTGATTACCCTTAATCTTCAACACCTTTTCTACCAGGTATACGTCAGAGTGTTTGGTTTTCTGTAATTCGTGCTCGTAAAATCCACCTTTGATTTCTTGCCCTTCCTGATCGGTGAGTCTGTAGGTGGTAGGATTTGTAAGTCGCACTGTGGCTATTTTGAATATTTCGTTGCTCCAGCTGGGTGTGTAGCCTTTGCTAAATATCGAGCGATATTTACTAATGCGTACAGAATCTCCTTTATGAAACTTTTGAGGTGTCGGATCTACAGTTTTTGTGTGGCTGTACACGGTGTGTAACAGACGTTTGGCATTTTTAAGATTAACTTCAGCCGGCCTCATACCTGTTGTGCTATGCCTGGTTGTGTTATATTTGCTTAAAAGTTGGGGCAGAATGTCCAACCATTTGTAGGACCCTTGCAAACTAAACTGCTTCCACATCATGTTCTTAAGGGTGCGGTTACATCTTTCTATGATGCTGCTTTTCATAGTTGAATACGTGCTGTAATGATTTATCTTGTAACGTCGCATCAATGCTTGAAAATCGCTGTTATAAAATTCTTTTCCCAAATCGGTTTGTACGTTTTTTGGAGATACCTTCATATTAGCAAGAACTTTTCGCATAGCTGCTGCTACATCTTTTCCCGTTTTCCGTTTTACCGGGAGAGCCCACAAGTATTTAGAAAACGCATTAATAACAGCTAAAATGTATCGATAACCTTTATTGCTTCGTGCATATGGTTGCATCTCCACCAAATCCGCTTGTAGTAAATCATGCAATCCTTTGAGAATCACCCGTCGTCTCTTGAAATTTCTTCGCGCTGGTTTGTGAAGTTCTGCAACTAGATCCTCCTTAGGACTCATTGCCGAATGTTGCTGTATCGACTGCTATGGGACATTTAAGCAACAGTTGCACGTATAACTTAGTGTTTATGGATTCGAATTTCAGTTTATCTCCTCGCCGCAATGTCTTACCGACAAGCGTGTCGTGTTTGATGCCGTTGATGTGTGATACTACCAAAGGTCCGTTGACTTGAACACTTATGATCTCACCGATCGTTAAAGGAAAAATGTACTCATTATTACCGAAAATTTTGGAATATCCGCTTTCATCATAACCACGCCCCACTAGCAGCAGTGGTACCTCTATATGGAGTCGGTTTACATTTTGAACTTTCATAAAGATATGTTTGCGATGAGAACCGTAGCGCGCGCTATGGTAGTGGCGTCCAAATTTGTCTATGGGCATTACTCTATCGTCTAACACCTTCTGATCGTAATTCAATAGGTCCTCTGCTTTTGTACTCGTCTTAGTGAATTATTTTTGCTTCTCGCAGAGCTTGGGTGATGCTTACGATTTCGTTGGAATGGCCGGTGTGCCCCGCTACCTGAGAGGCTAGTAATATGCGCAGACGATCCACTAATGAATTTGGATCTTTCCAAGGAACAAATTCCACTTTTTTATTGGTTACTGTTAATAACCCCCTTCCGGTACGCTGCACTCTCGATGCGGCTCTGGTAGGTTGTCTAATGCCGGAGGAGGTAGCCAGGGGGCGTACTATTTTCATATATTTTGAGCCGGCGTTACCGCTTATCCCTTGGGTTGGATCGTAGTTCTTACGATTTGCGGCGGACCGGTTCACTATGTCATAGTAATTTTCATGGTCTTTGGTTGTATAAATTAACGGTTTCTTTAAGAACATTAATTCGTAAAAGCCGGGGGTGCCTTTGTATACTATTCTATTTCCGTGATCTGTAATAACCATGTCCTGACCCTCAAAAGTAAGCTGTTTATTTCCAATTGCAAATTTATCAGTGTCTATGTCCCATCGAACTCCATAATGGAGATCGTACTTGCTCTCTGTATCTCGTATCATTCCCTCGATATATTTTCTAGCTAACCCTGAGAACTGTTCCAGGTATTCCCCTAGAACTTCCGGTTCCATCATTTGTCGCACGGTTTCCCTAGCCTCTGCTACCGAAGTTTCAATTGCCGCTTCTTCTTGAGCCTCCACCTGTTGCTCCTCATCCGGTAAACTCTCATACAATACTTCTCTGTCAAGAAATCTAGGTGTGGATGTTACCAACGCTGAAGTCGATGGTCCGGGAATGGCAATGTCGGGGGTTGACGCTCGTACGGGGGTTTTACCATTTCTCGGACGGGGTAGGATAGATGGTGTGGACACTCGTCGTTTGATGGTTCTCAGCATAGGTCCTACTTCTTGCTGTATTGTTTGACCACCTTCTTGCTTGATGGATGTTAGCAATTCCGTGAGTGGTTGGGAAATTGGTTTAAATTGCTCCGCAAGAGCCGTCTGAGATTCGGCGATATCTGCTTTTAAAGTTTCATATTTCCGCCTGACAGCCTTTCTAGCTTTAATAAGATCGCTTACTAACCGTTTGTCCATGTTGCTATTACTGTCGTTGTTCGTAGACTAATAATTTGTACAGCAGTGGTCCATGCCTATATAGTGAAATAACTGTCAAACCCTTTTCTATAACGACCGGCGTTGATTTCGCTTTCTTTGTCGACAACTAAAAATCCATGATCTTTGATCCAACAGTGGGAACATAAGTTTTTAAACTTTTCGAATGACATGTCTGTGTTTACATGATCATCGTAAATGTGTTTAAGATTGGTGTGGTCTTGCCGGAATACGATTATGATATTCGCATTATCTCGTACCAGTTGTTTCGGGATTGATGAGTAAGTCTGACAGAGGTAAAAACAATCTATATTTCGATGACGTCCGAAACTAAAATAATCTCTAATTATGCTTTGAGTGTCGCATGCCACATCATCAAACACAATAACAGAATTTTCTTTCGCCTCGTGCGGTTTGATAACCTCACACCCCTCGCTGAATTCGTAGAATCCGATTTCTTTTAGTGACTTCAGAAGTATCTTCAGAAATTTGTATTTAGGTTGGTCAAGGGTTTTGGAATACAAATACAAGTTGTGAAACCGCACCCCATTGCGGTGCACCAAAAGACTGATCATCGCATTGGTTTTCCCAGAGCCGGAAGGACCAATGATCAACCCCCTTTTACATCCTATACCCAGTAAAGTGCCGTGTCGTCTGAACCTCTGTGACATGGAATTTACTGTATGATTTACTACCGGCAGCGAACATTTTTGTTTCACAAGTTTGACGTTCTTCATCGTTTTCGGACGGGGGCGAACTAGCTTCTAACCGCGCTGTGCTAAGTATATATCTACCCCTTTGAGCTTCACATCGTCAGTCGCTCTTCGACGAGCGTTTCTTTAAGATGAGTTATACTAGACGTAAAACTCGTAGTCGTCGTCGAATCGTAAGACGGAAAGGTCGCGGTTTGTTGAACACCCTTATTGACAAGTTGCCTTTCGAATTACATATACCAGGTTACAAGTTTTGCGGACCTGGCACTCGTTTAAACAAACGACTTTCTCGAGGTGATCGAGGAAGAAACCCTCTGGACGAGGCTTGCAAGCAACACGACATCGCATACTCACAATCCAGCAATCTTTCGACACGTCACGCGGCGGATAAAGTTCTTGCACAGAAAGCTTGGGAACGCGTTAAAGCAAAAGACTCTACTCTTGGAGAAAGAGCGGCAGCTCTTGCTGTTACAGGGATTATGAAAGGGAAAACCAAACTCGGCATGGGAGTCTCCCGGAAACGGAAGCGTACAGAACCCATTGCTGCTATGGGAACACCCCGGAAACGAAGACGTACACTACCTATTGCCGCGCAAAAATTTGGTACGGGGGTATCTAGAAAACGGAAGCGTACACTACCCACTGCTGGTGTGACGGCCCCCCGAAAACGAAGGCGTACATTACCTATTGCCGCACAAAAATTTGGTACGGGAGTATCTAGAAAACGGAAGCGTACACAACCCACTGTTGGTGTGAGAGTCTCCCGGAAACGAAAGCGCGCACTACCTATTGCCGGTATTGCACAAAAATTTGGTACGGGGGTATCTAGAAAACGGAAGCGTACAAGGTGTAGTAGGCGTAAACGTATTGGAGGGGCGGTCGTTTTTAAATCGCGAAGGAAACGCCGAATTCGTTCTAGAGTAGTACCTGTTCCCAAGAGAGGAGGTATATTGCCGCTTGTACCCATACTTGCTGCATTAGGAGCATTGGGGTCTCTCGGAGGCGGTGCTGCAGCAGTCGCTAAAGCGGTTGGCGACTCAAAGGCTTCTAAAAAGGATCTCCAGGAAAAAGAGCGACATAACAAAGCTATGGAATCCATTGCTCGAGGAAAAGGGCTATATCTACGACCGTATCAGTCAAAAAACTACCGTTGAAGCTACCACGCCGAGCGTTGACGAACATCGATATTGCACAGTACGTTAAACGCTTAGAAATTCCCCATTTTAGGGGGATATTTATGCGAGATGCCCTACCTGACAAAATTCGTCAACGAGAATGTGGTGTTACTAACTTAGACGATGATGTTGGACCTGGCACACATTGGACAGCCTACGTTAAAGCTGATCGATTTGTTCTGTATTTCGATAGCATAGGTCGCTTACAACCTCCTCCCGAATTAGTAAACTACTTTCGTAGCGACGGTAGCAACAACACAATTATGTACAACTCTAATAGATATCAAAAACTCGCATCATACACATGCGGACATTTGTGTCTCAAATTCTTATATAACTTTGCGAAACCGCTTTTGTCGTCAGTTTAAGTGTCGCGCTTCATCATGTCCAGTATATTCACTCTTACGGGAGATTCATCTGTTCTTACTGCAAATTTTGACCCTCCCATTTTCTTAGACGATGGTAGCGAATACGTCTTGGGATTGTTAAGTTTCGAAACCTACTATACTATTCCAAACGTTAGACCTCCCAACAATGAATTTCATCTTGTTGGAGAACCTCCTATTATTATACCGGAGGGAGCATATGAAATTACGGACATTGCTGAATTTTTACATAACCAACTCGATTCTGATGCGGGTGTTAAACAGGTACTGCTACGTGGAAACAACAGCACCTTAAAAACCGAAATAAAGTCCACCGTTCCAATCGACTTTCAAAGCGACAATACTATCCGGGACATGTTAGGCTTTGAGAAAAAAGTTTATGCTGCAGATAGGTGGCACACAGCTGAACATGTTACGAAAATTTTGAACATCAACTCGATTCTTATTCATTGCAACATCTCCGTTGGTTCATATAAAAATGGTAAGCCCGGCCATATCATTCACCAATTCTTCCCCATAGTACCACCCGGGTACAAAATAGTGGAAACCCCTAACCCAGTCATCTATCTACCGATCAGCACGAAACAGATCACTAACTTAACTATTAAAATACTAGACCAATCGGATAATCCTGTCAGTTTTAGTAAGGAGACCGTCACGGTAACATTACATTTAAAGAAACTGTAATGGGTTTTCAATTCACCACTCCGTACCGCCCCTGCTTCACTTCCTATAAGAATCGTCGCCCACACCCTCGTAAGATCAGTAGGGCTTCGTCCGCCACGCAGCTAACTAAAGCAAACAGAGACTTCTTGCGGTCCTTAGGCTTTACAATAGTGTAATGAGTATTTTAAATATTGGAGAGCGAGTCCTCGTCGACACTTCTATCATTAGCAATCAATTGCACACACATCAACCGTATACAAACCGTTTTGACTATAACGATGAAATTCGAATTCCAATTCCCGAAGATATGTCAACTCTTCCCGGCCTGAGCTATCTGTACCTAGAGGGAAAGTTGCGGAAGGAAAACGGTGAAGTTACAACGGCTAAATTCCTTAACAATGGTTTGGCTCACTTATTTAGCGAAATCCGATACGAAATCAATGGCGTCGTTGTCGACTCTGTCACCAAACCTGGTATTACGTCTACTCTTAAGGGATATGTGTCCTACAGTTCCGCTGACGTTAAAAAGCTTCAAAATGCAGGTTGGTTTGCCGCCGGCGATCCTGCCATTACCGATCAGGAAGGTAACTTTAGTGCCTGCATACCGTTGAGAATGCTGTTAGGATTCGCTGAAGATTATGGTAAAGTTATACTTAACATTCGACAAGAACTCGTATTAATTCGCAGCAATACCGATGCCGACGCCGTATTCAGTGCTACCGTAGGGGAGACGGCTAAAGTTACGATTGACAAACTATATTGGAAGGTTCCTCATATCACTCCAGGTCTTGCTCAAGAATTAGCCCTGACCAAATACATCGATAAAAATATTGACACTCAAGTCGCATTTCGCAGCTGGCAGCTTCATATCATACCCGGTGTTCATGCTGTGACTCAACATTCTCACGCTATCGCTACAAGCACAAAATTACAAACCCCCAGATATGTCATCGTAGGGTTTCAATCAGGTCGTTCGGGGCTAATCGCTAAGGACAATGCTAATTTCGATAAAATTGGTCTTACTAATTTCCGAGTTTATCTGAACACCGAACGATTCCCATACGACAATTTACATAACAATTATGCACTCAATCATTACGCAACATTATACGACATGTATTCCAAGTTTCAATCATCTTATTATAGCAAAATCGATGAGCCCTTCTTCTCCCGCCATGACTTTGCAGACAAGGCGCCCATTGTTGTAATCGATTGTTCCCATCAAAAAGACTACCTTCATGCAAACGCTGTCGTTTTTCGTGTTGAATTTGAAACTTCCGCTAACGTGCCAGCCAACACAACTGCGTATTGTCTCGTTCTTCACGATCGGGTTTTTACTTACAACGCATTGTCAAAAGCAGTTAAACAACTGTAATTTCGCAAAACACTTCAGTTGCACCTCGACTTTTAGCGTAACTAGACCATGCTCTCTATACCTAATACGATGAAGATCATTATCGATATTCAAGGTTTTAAGACGTCCGATAAGCACTTTACCCCAAAAGAATTGGCCTCCTACGACGGTACCTCAGTATCTCACCACATTTTTAAACCCCCTTTCGCCCTCCATTCCTTAACACCTCATTTACAACAACAAGCCCGCTGGGTAATGACTAATCACCATTGCATCGACTGGAATGAGGGATTTACTCCAGCATACATGTTTCCTGCAATCTTACGACGTCTTCTGCAAGGTGTCACCGAAATATATGTGAAAGGTCGAGAAAAGGCAACTTTTCTACGCCGCTTTACTACCATCCCAATCATCGAAGTGGAAGAAAGGCCGGCCCTCACCCCATCACAACCCGCTTGTTTATATCATTCCAAACCGATTTGTTATTGCGCTTTATCTAACGTGTATCATATTTATAATCACTACATAATGGAATAAAACAACCTTTTTAATTTTTATTGTTTTTTTATTTGTTTACAATATACCGTTTAACTACACGGATTAAACATCTACGTACTAGTGGAAAAGCGCTCTACATAAATTGTTCGCCTATGTTCGGCGCACAAGACGTCTCGCAGTACTTCATCCATAGTAAGTATCCTCCGATGGAACCGCAACCTATCCACAGCTTCTCGTTCCCACCGTCCTCTCCGAGCTTCTCGAAACGCATACGTCCACGTATGCAAATTGTACATCTTATTCTTCGAGTCGTCAAACTGCACGCTCTTCTTCATTTTCCTTCCTCTCTATAAAGGCTTTTACTTCACACATATGCCATTTTAGGCCAAGACTATCCATTAAATCTACAAGGAGGCCTTCATTTATGGCTCCGTCTAAAAATAGTTGACCGACAGCTGCACCGTTTTTGTACTGTTTTTCTTTTTTATACAACTCTTCGTCACTGAATCCGGAACGTCCTAACCCATATACGACTTCGTGCGACGCTTCGAAAGCTAAATCCTTTAACGAACTCACTAATCGTTCAACCGCACTAGGTACGTCTCTTGCAGCCGGTCGAGCAGCCTCTCTATAATTCATCCACATGACTACACTGCCAACTGACGACTCAGGGCTTCCACTTCGATGTCGCACTTTACCATAGAACTTGCGAACGTTAGCACTTCCACCATACACGCAGTCTTTTCAGAGTTCTCCTCCAGCTGATCCACTACAGACCATACATTTACTAAACAGTCTCCACAAAGGTTTGCTACACCCTTTACTATTTCTTTATAGAAACTCTCAAAGTGTAACGCTTTTAATTGTGCGAATCGCGCTTCCACGAGTTTCTGCAAGCGCCACAATTCTTCTACAGTTTCGCTCGCTAAACGCACCTCTGACAAGCCCACTTCCTCCAATTTGATTATTTTCCTTGTCTGGATCGCTTCAAATACAATCCTCTTCTTTCCTATTTCCAGAGCTGGCCACTCACCGTCGAGAGAATACAAGTAGTTGGAAATCACTCCTTGATTTGCAATCAGGGCTGTCCACTCCCATTCATTTAACTGCACCCAGTCATTTTTGGCACCCCGTATTATAATACTTGGGTTAAATTGCGAACTCCAATCAAACCCTACACTGACGTACTTAGAACTTGATTTATTTAATTTGTACGTCCTACTATTCAGAAGTTCCGGACAGAACAGTGGTTGCGGCTTTCTTGCTTTATTACTCTGAACTACCTCAATAGCTTTCAACAAGGCTTCCATTTCTGCACGACTATCGGATGCTACTACCCTTGCCGACTCTTCTACGCGCTTTTATTTTCACATTTCCAAGGTTATATGTGGTAGGAGGTGACCGTAAACGCGACCTTGAAGTCATGTTTACTGCACTACTTTTTTGGACTCAACAATTATGGGAACCTTGAGTTGAAATTCCACATATAACATATTTGGCTTGACTGCCCAAAATTTTAGCATATCACCCTTTTTTAATGTCTTCCCGATCATTTCCTGTAATTTATATGACCCCAACCTGTTGATATAAATTTCGGTATTTTCGGGATAAAGTAAGACGTTTGTTATTTCAGCTTCACGGAAGGGAATAGTATATTCGATGTCACCATGCGCTAGGATGTACCATCTATCATCATTGACGGCAATGGATACTAGTTGTAAATCTCGTTCATAATATAAAGGCTCGCTTAGCTCTTCAACCACAAACACCTGCGGGTGTGATGTGGAATTCGCATGCATATGTTTACCAAATTTATAGATAGGCATTGCTCAAGCGTCGAACTGGATATGAATACTGAAAGCGTGGGCTTCTACTTATAAAATATCAATAATCATAGACGTCGCTAGGAGTGCAATAAAACACAGACCCCTTTATATACATATATTTAATTAAGCCAACAATAAGTAATATACACTACATCCCCATCTGCTAGCCGAGCGAGAAAGCGCTGGATGGGGACCTCTACATGCCGCCGCCACCACAGGAATGGGTCACCCTCGTATGTGGTGGGTAGCGTCCTCAGGAGGGTCGACTGCCATAGGCGCTCGCTTCCAAGACTCATGGAATAGTCTATTGTTACGGCAGCCTGGAGTTGACGAGCTGATGGAGGTCTCGGTTCGGAGGTGATGAAGTATTCAAACTCCTTGTAAAATGTGGGAGCATCTTCAAAGAGCGCATCAACAACAATATCAGGCATGATGACTGGTAGCCGTGGTGGAAAAACGTTACGCTTTATATGTGAATCTCAAGGTAAGACCCTTGACCTTCTACGTTCCCATCCTTGACTACGCTCCTATATTAAGTTGCCTGTTTTCTGTAACAGTCATCATAATCCTCCAGCACCTACCATAATCATCAAGCAGCTATGGCAACTAACTTTAAGAATGCAGAACAATTTTACCGTCATTTTCGCCGGTTTTTGGCTAGTTGCCCTCCAGCATCCTCTCAACGGTCTCTCCAGGCAGTGGTCACAATGGAGTACGCCTTGAACCTACAAGGAGAGACCCTAGCGGAGACGACCACCTTACGGACGTGGCCTGCAGTCTTCGACGGATCGTCAGCTGTGTGGTGGCAGACCAACATCTTCAAGCCAGTGGACCGGTACCTAGGCCTACTGGAGGATGGGGAAGTTACATATATAACTTATACTTGGAAATAAATATATTTAGAAATATTTCTGTGGTTTTATTTTAAAGTTTCGAGATTGTGACCTTGAATTGTAGAATATAAAGCTTTCACAAACGTGTGCGTAGTTAGTTGCCATCATGAGCTCAGAACCTCGATATCCAGAATTTGGGAGCTACTCCAAACGGCTACGAACATTCGGCGATTGGAGTCGAGGTCAAACTCCAGAATCGCTAGCAGGTGCCGGTTTCTTTTGCATCAGCGACACGATTAATTGTGTACAGTGTTTCCACTGCGGAGTTCAAATTTCTGGCTGGGAGCGCAATGACAAACCCCTATCTGAACACCTCCGTTGGTCACCCAACTGCAAAATTGCCAAGGTCTACCAGCAAATACAAACCATCGAAGACTTGACTTATCAACTTTTCGATGCGTTGCATTTTTCCCCAGGAGTAGATGTGGCTGGCAACAATGGAACGGGTGCGGCCGACAAAACAAAAGGTTGCTGTTGTCATAAGTGATGCAAAGTGTGGCGCCAAACCATTCA
The DNA here is from genome assembly GCA_940337035.1 of Agriotes lineatus. Taxonomy (NCBI): domain Eukaryota; kingdom Metazoa; phylum Arthropoda; class Insecta; order Coleoptera; family Elateridae; genus Agriotes; species Agriotes lineatus. Next base: position 35,789 of record CALNHX010007757.1, on the reverse strand, counting down.
CTAGTTGCCATCGACTTGTTGAACATGCTACCAATACAATTTTTGGTTGCTCTCGCTGCAGTTCATGATGGGATTCTCTACGTCCTTCAACCGCCGCGGTGCAGTTCAGCTTCTTTCGCCTACAATGATGGAGTGCACAACGTGACGTGGCGCAAAATGGATACCAGTTCCTTGACAACTATTTCCGTTTTTAAAATACAAGTGAACAACTTTACTGAACATAACGTTTTAACGTTCAAGATAAAATACCATTTCCCTTCATATGCGGTAGATACGAATTGGCAAACGATTTTGCTAAAAAATAAACCTGATGTCTTGAAGAAGCTGCTCTCACCCGCGGATAATTCCTGCTGTATATCTACTATTGTTTTAAGCACTATTTTATTCGCTCTAATGTGTATGTCTGTAACGTATTTCTTAATCTGTTGGTATTATAATCATTTAGTGTAGCCACTACTGTAATTACTCTTTGTATGTGCATCTTAAATATAACTTTTTTTATTAAATTATGTGTATCTTTCACTCTACGAAGGTACTCTGGATGAGTAACCAAATATTCTATCCGACTCGATGGTCTAGAGGTAAAGATACCCTCGGCTGCAGATTGCAGATATACAGGGAGACCTAGGTTCGAATCCTAGTCGAGTCATAATTTAGACATGAAGTATCCTAGGCGTTTACTTCATGCCTAATTTTTTAAATAAATATGTTAAGCGCAGTCTGTTCTAAGCACTACATAACTCTTTCTATGCCCTTGGCCGTAAACGTGATCTTGACCTTGAATTTTTTTTAAAGTAGCCTCAACCTCGAACGCGGGTTTGACCTTGAACGTGGCCTCGCTCCGAACGTGGCCTCGCTTCGAACATGACCTTGGGCTTGCACGTGGCCTCGCCTTGCATGTGACCTTGGGCTTGAACGTGGCCTTGCCTTGAACTCAAGGTCAAGTGGTGGGGGGAGGTTCCAGAACCATCCACTTCCCTCTACTGATCGTCCAAAGTGGAAGCAATAGTTTCTTTTCCTACTCCAAAGAATTCCACAGAAGTAAAAAGATTTTTGGGAATGGCTAGCTGGTATAGGAGATTTGTTCCAAATTTTTCAACATTAGCTTCTCCTATGTTAGATTTAATTAAAGGCAATCAGAAAAAGAAATCTATTAGATGGAATGAGCGAGCCGAGTCTTCTTTTCAAGAACTTAAGAAATTATTAACTTCTTCTCCCATATTGAGTAGTCCAGATTTCAATAAAATGTTTATTATACAATGTGATGCCAGTGACGTAGGTGTAGGCGCGGTTTTACTACAAGGTGAAGGGTCAGAAGAAAGGGTTATTGCCTATGCCAGTCGGTCTTTGACTAGTGCAGAACGTAATTATTCGGTAACTGAAAAAGAGTGTTTAGCATGTTTATTTGGTATAGAAAAATACCGTCCTTAAATTGAACTTACTCATTTCAAAATTGTTACTGATCACCATGTTCTTTTATGGCTACATAAATTACAATCACCTACAGGTAGATTAGCTCGTTGGACTGCTAGGATGTCACAATATAGTTTTGAAATAGAACATCGTAAAGGAAAATTCAATGTTGTTCCAGATGCTTTATCCCGAAATCCTATTCCTGTTGTTAATATTAGCATGATGACGTTAGAGGAAACAGATTTATGTCCGTGGTATAAAAGTATGATTGGTAGAATAAAAGATCATCCAGAGAATTATCCCTTGTGGAGAGTAGAAGATAACATTTTATATAAGTACATTAGCAATAAACATGATATCTTGTCTAATTTAATAGAATGGAAGATAGTTGTTCCTAAAGCTAAAAGGTTAGATATATTACAACAATTTCATGACGAACCTACCTCAAGTCACCTAGGATCTTTTAAGACCTTTAGAAAAATAGCTGAAATATATTATTGGCCTAAGATGAAAGCAGATATCGCTAAGTATGTCAGAAAATGTGATATATGTCAAGCCAGTAAGTCGTCTTCTCAACTTCGTCCCGGGTTAATGGGAAATCAAAATAAAATTAAATATCCATTCCAGCTGATTTCAATAGATTTAATTGGTCCTTTACCAAGATCAACGAAAGGTTACACTTCTATTCTAGTAGTAACTGATTGGTTTACTAAGTTTGTGCAAGTACAACCACTTAGAAAAGCAACCGCCTCTTCTATCGTTAAGTTTCTAGAAAATGATGTCTTCTTAATGTTTGGAGTTCCTCAAATCATTATGTGTGATAATGGACCTCAGTTCATAGGTGGACTTTTTCAGAAGTTAGTAGAAAAGTATAAAGTACAAAAGGTTTGGTATAACGCTTCTTATCATCCGCAAGTAAATCCGGTCGAACGTACGAATAGAATCATTACTACTGCATTACGCTCTTATATAAAAAAAAATCATAGAATATGGGATGCTCAAATTTATAAGATAGCACATGCCATAAGAAACGCTGTTAGTGAAGTTACGGGCTATACCCCATCCTTTTTAAATTTTGGCCGAACTGTTCCTGCTCACGGTGATTATTATGGTCGGTTAGAAAATTTAACAAAGGAGGACATATCATTAGAAACACGCGAACAGTTAGTTAAAGATGTCAATCAACTATCTCCTATTTATAGTGAGGTAATACAATGTCTTAATCAAGCCTATGAAAGGAATAAGCATTATTATAATCTGAGAAAACGGTCATTACATTTCAAGAAGGGTGACATAGTCTGGAAACGTAACATGGTACTTTCAAATGCGAAAGAAGGTTTTGCAAAGAAATTAGCTCCGAAATTTATAAAAGCGAAGGTAGCCAAAGTCACAGGTTCTGTAACGTACAAGTTAGTAGATTTGGACGGTAGGAATTTAGGAATCTGGCATGTAAAAGATATCAAACCTGGAACCAGTAGTCAACCAGATTTGATAGAGGAAGAATTATGAAGTTTAGTTTAAGCTTGTAAATAAATAGGTATAATTAAGTAGTTTGTTAATTGCCAAAGATATTATTTCAAAAGGATTAAGTTGTATAACCGAACGACTTTTCTAACTTGATGTCATTGAGTTGTGGCATAGCACTTCTCAGCGAAACTGTGTCCTATGAGGCGCGGTTTATTATTTTAAAGACTCCAGTCTCGCACGACTGAAGATCTTGAATTTTAGGTAGTGTCCTATGAGGTGCTGTCCTTAGTTATCTATTAAATTACTTTACTCAAAGTGTAAAGTTAATAATTAGCTGTTAAATGCAAGAGGTTAACAATTACTTCTGCAGAAAAACAGACAAAATAAAAAGTAGCTTTATAGAATGGACTATGCCTCCAAAGCTAATTCCTTTTCTTAAAAAGAATTTACAGAAATGTTTCATATCTGGAAAGGAAATAAATGATGGAATTCTAGATACATTGGATTTCGTTATGTACAATTAAGATTAGAAAAGTAACTTGAAGTAACTTCAGTGGTAATAGTTAGAGTTCATAGATTGTAATAACTTAGTTTAAAAGATAGGGTATTAGTGTACATAGATAATGAATAATCAATGTTATTAAGAAAGATTGTTTAAAGTTAATGTATTAGCAAATATTAAAAAGGGTGTTATAATAACTTTAGCCAACTGTCTAAAGGGGAGGATTTCAATTTTCTTATTAATTCTAGAAGGGAGATAGTGTAGCAGTACATATCGTAGCTTCTACAGGAATATCGTTCAATATTAATTAATCCTAATAGATAGGCAACTTTAAGCGCAAGAACAGTAGGAGGGGTTGCCTACCCTTTTTGAAATTTAATTTAGAAGGCCCATGGTTACGTTAATAAAAGAACAATAAAAATTATTACTTCCTGTTTAATTGAGAAAGCAAAAGGGCGCTTCTCTATGCAGAAGCGAAGCAAATTGAAAATCCTAGCTTAGAAAGGATACAAGCAGACAATAGTAAGCCTTTATTTAACTCATACAGCATAGTATTAAAACATAATAATTTTTCAGGCAGATAGGATAAATTCCACAAACATTTTCTTTCTGAAAAGGGCAGTTATTATATAACTGGTAGGTAGACGGCAAACTAATACATACAAATCGTAATAGAGGGTTTTCCTTGATTCAGCTCTTAGTGTCACCTCTTTGACCACCAGCTCTTAGGGCTTCCTCTTTGACTACCAGCTCGTCGGTCTTTTTCATTTGACGCCAGTTCTGGTCAGTTGTATATTCGCCATGGAGAAGTGTGTCGATAAGTTACGAGCGATAAGGAAAAGAGAGGACGCAATTAGAAATCTATAACCAGTTAGGAGATCAATCACCAGTCAAGGGCAACTTCTTTAGTTCAATGAGGAGTTCTTCATAGTTAATGTTGGCAGATGGAGAGGTCCAGGTTCAAGGGTTCTCTGCATTAACCGTATGTTAGTCCTGAAAGGGTTTAATATCGTTAGTTAGACTTAAACCCGCGTCATAGCTTAAATATAATTAAATTAGGGCGTAAGCCTTAAGAATATTCAATAACAGATTAGTTTCAAGTAAAAACAATAGTTACTTACCAGGTGATGTGGCCTGAAGTGAGATTAAATCGTTCTGTGACTGTCAAGTTGGTTTTTGGGTCACTTGTCAAATAATAAGTTTTTTTTTTCATAAAGTACGAGGGCCACTAGCAATGTTATCTACCTGGCCATGAAAGAAACAATTGACACGATCAAGCTTTATTTGTCAAATAGTGGCGTGTAATCTAACCTTACGGGGAAAATTTGCGTTACTTGTGATAATTAGTTTGATTTTTATAAGGTGTTTTGTGAGGGAAAATGAGTGACTTGAAATTAGAATATCGCAGCGTCATTAAATTTCTTACAAAAGAGGGCCACCACTCAAAAACCATTCTTGAAAGAATGGTCGCCGTGTATGGACATGATGCACCATCGTATTATGTTGTAAAATTGTGGTCTAAATAGTTTCGGTGGGGACGTTAATTTATCGAAGACGATCCCAAAAGTGGAAGACCAAAAACGGCCACGAGTGAGGAAATTACGGGAAAAGTTGAAGCCCTGGTGCTCGAGGATCGTCGTGTGAAAGTTTCTACCATTAGTATGACGTTGGGAATATCTGAACCTAGCGTAATAACCATCTTACATGACAATTTAAATATGAGTAAGGTGTCAGCCAGGTGGGTTCCACCATTATTGACACCTGAACAAAAATTGCATAGGATGGAAATTTAACAACGTCATTTGAAAGCTTTGGACCAGAATTGTGACTTTTTATCACAAATTGTAACGGGCGACGAGACTTGGGTGCATCACTGGGACCCCGAAACAAAATCAGAATCGAAGCAATGGGTTCATAAAGGGTATCCACTTCCAAAAAAAGCAATGACGCAACCATCTGCTGGGAAACTGATGGCAACAGTTTTCTGGGATGTGAGGGGCATTCTTCTCATCGAATATATGCCAAAAGGGACCACAATAAATGCAGATGTCTACGCTAACACTTTGAAAAATCTGCGTAAAGCAATTGATCAGAAACGACCCAATTTTTCCAATCGAGAAGTGTTTCTGCTGCATGACAATGCAACTGTGCATAAGGCTGCCAAAGTCCGACCAATTATGCAGGAATGCAGCTTTGTAGAGATAGATCATCCTCCCTATAGTCCGGACCTGGCTCCATCTGACTTTTACCTCTTTAGACTACTAAAGAAAAACCTTCCAGGGCGCCGTTTTGACTCTGATGAGGTCCTAAAAGAAGTCGTAGACCACTTTTTCGACAATCAAGAGGAATTCTTTTTTTACATTGATATAAGTTCATTGGAGAACAAATGGGGTAAGTGCGTTGGTGTAAGGGGGGATTATGTTGAAAAATAAAAATATCAAAAAAATCATATGTGTTTTGTTTCATTGCTAGGTAGATTTCTTTTCTAGTGGCCCTCGTACCTTTCTTATACTACATGGAATTATACCAATTAAACTAAATACCGATCATTAATCGTAATTAAGACCTAGGAAAGAGAAATACGAGGGTATAGAGAGCTCTTTATATTTTCAACTTACGAACCGGAGGTTATTAATTAAATAGGTATAAGAAATCTCCTAGATACTGATAGATTCATTAATCCTAACGTTTTATTAGAACAAATTCTAACTTGTCAGAGAAGAATAAAACTTGCTAAATAATTACATAATGTGTATTAAAATTAGAAAGGTATAAGCCTCTAATGCATAACAATTGATTTGTGGACAGTTAGAAAGAATACGTAACCTTTGTAAACTTATTGAATTTAAAACTTTTTAAATAAAGTTATGACGCCCATTTCTTCTGATTAATGAACTTTTACCTTTATATGAAAGTGAAACGAACTAAAAATCCCACAATTGTTAAACCCTGATAAGAAACCGTATCTTGAGCTAGTCGGTGAAGTGTAAGCCTTCAAAGGTAAGTAAGGATGAGGGGTACAACATATGGGACATCTAGGACATCTCGGACGTCTGGGACGTTAGGGACATACGGGACAGCTGAGACGTCTGGGACGTTAGAGACATATGCGACATTTAGGACGTCCGGGAAGTCAGGGACGTTAAGGACATATGAGACATTTAGGACGCCTAGGACATTAGGGACATATGGGACATATGGGACATCTGAGACGCCTGGGACATTAGGGACATATGGAACATATGGGACATTTGAGACGTCTGGGACGTCTGGGACGTTAAGGGCATATGGGACAGCTAGGGCGTCTGGGACGTCTGGGACGTTATGGACATATGGGACATTTAGGACGCCTGGGACATTAGGGACATATGCGACATCTGGGACGCCTGGGACATTAGGGACATGTGGGACATATGGGACGTTAGGGACATATGGGACATCTAGGACGTCTGGGACGTCAGGGACGTTAGGGACATACGGGACAGCTGGGACATCTGGGACGTTAGGGACATATGGGACATTTAGGACGTCTTGGACGTTAGGGACATATGGAACATCTAGGACGCCTGGGTCATTAGGGACACATGGGACATATGGGACATCTGAGACGTCTGGGACTTTAAGGACATATGGGACATCTAGGACGTCTGGGACGTCTGGGACGTTAAGGACATATGGGACATTTAGGACGCCTGGGACGTTAGGGACATATAAGACATCTAGGACGTCTGGGACTTTAGGGACATATGGAACATCTGGGACGTTAGGGACATATGGAACATCTGGGACGTCTGGGACGTTAGGGAGGTATACGACATATGGGATATACTGGGACGTCTGGGACGTTAAGGATATATGGGACATTTAGGACGCCTGGGACGTTAGGGACATATAAGACATCTAGGACGTCTGGGACTTCAGGACATATGAAACATCTGGGACGTTAGGGACATATGGAACATCTGGGACGTCTGGGACGTTAGGGAGGTATAGGACATATGGGATATACTGGGACGTCTGGGACGTTAAGGATATATGGGACATTTAAGACGTCTGGGACATTAGGGACATATGGGACATCTGGGACGTCTGGGACGTTAGGAACATATGGTACATCTGGGACGTCTGGGACGTTAAGGACATATGGGACATCTAGGACGTCTGGGACGTCTGGGACGTTAAGGACATATGGGACATTTAGGACGCCTGGGACATTAGGGACATATGGGACATATGGGACATCTGGGACGCCTGGTACATTAGGGACATATGGGACATATGGGACATCTGGGACGTCTGGGACGTTAGTTACATATGGGACATCTGGGACGTCTGGGACGTTAAGGACATATGGGACATCTGGGACGTCTGGGATGCTAGGGACATATGGGACATCTGGGACGTCTGGGACGTTAAGGACATATGGGACATCTAGGACGTCTGGGACGTCTGGGACGTTAAGGACATATGGGACATCTAGGGCGTCTGGGACGTCTGGGACGTTAAGGACATATGGGACATTTACTACGCCTGGGATATTAGGGACATATGGGACATCTGGGACGTCTGGGACGTTAGGTACATATGGGACATCTGGGACGTTAAGGACATATTAGACATCTAGGACATCTGGGACGTCTGGGACGTTAGGGACATATGGAACATCTAGGACGCCTGGGACATTAGAAACATATGAAACATATGGGACATCTGGGACGTCTGGGACGTTAAGGATATATGGGACATCTAGGACGTCTGGGACGTCTGGGACGTTAAGGATATCTGGGACGTTTAGGACGCCCTGGAGATTAGGGACATATGGGAGGTCTGGGACGCCTGGGACATTAGGGATATATGGGACATATAGGACATCTGGGACGTCTGGGACGTTATTGACATATGGGATATCTGGGACGTCTGGGACGTTAAGGATGTAAGGGACACCTAGGACGTCTGGGACGTTAGGGACATATGGGAGATCTGGGACGTCTGGGACGTTAGGGACATATGGAACATCTGGGACGTTAGGGAGATATAGGACATATGGGATATCTGGGACGTCTGGGACGTTAAGAATATATGGGACATCTAGGACGTCTGGGACGTCTGGGACGTTAAGGACATATGGGACATTTAGGACGCCTGGGACATTAGGGACATATGGGACATATGGGACATCTGGGACGCCTGGGACATTAGAAACATATGGGACATATGGGACATCTGGGACGTCTGGGACTTTAAGGACATATGGGACATCTAGGACGTCTGGGACGTCTGGGACGTTAAGGACATATGGGACATTTAGGACGCCTGGGACGTTAGGGACATATAAGACATCTAGGACGTCTGGGACTTTAGGGACATATGGAACATCTGGGACGTTAGGGACATATGGAACATCTGGGACGTCTGGGACGTTAGGGAGGTATACGACATATGGGATATACTGGGACGTCTGGGACGTTAAGGATATATGGGACATTTAGGACGCCTGGGACGTTAGGGACATATAAGACATCTAGGACGTCTGGGACTTCAGGACATATGAAACATCTGGGACGTTAGGGACATATGGAACATCTGGGACGTCTGGGACGTTAGGGAGGTATAGGACATATGGGATATACTGGGACGTCTGGGACGTTAAGGATATATGGGACATTTAAGACGTCTGGGACATTAGGGACATATGGGACATCTGGGACGTCTGGGACGTTAGGAACATATGGTACATCTGGGACGTCTGGGACGTTAAGGACATATGGGACATCTAGGACGTCTGGGACGTCTGGGACGTTAAGGACATATGGGACATTTAGGACGCCTGGGACATTAGGGACATATGGGACATATGGGACATCTGGGACGCCTGGTACATTAGGGACATATGGGACATATGGGACATCTGGGACGTCTGGGACGTTAGTTACATATGGGACATCTGGGACGTCTGGGACGTTAAGGACATATGGGACATCTGGGACGTCTGGGATGCTAGGGACATATGGGACATCTGGGACGTCTGGGACGTTAAGGACATATGGGACATCTAGGACGTCTGGGACGTCTGGGACGTTAAGGACATATGGGACATCTAGGGCGTCTGGGACGTCTGGGACGTTAAGGACATATGGGACATTTACTACGCCTGGGATATTAGGGACATATGGGACATCTGGGACGTCTGGGACGTTAGGTACATATGGGACATCTGGGACGTTAAGGACATATTAGACATCTAGGACATCTGGGACGTCTGGGACGTTAGGGACATATGGAACATCTAGGACGCCTGGGACATTAGAAACATATGAAACATATGGGACATCTGGGACGTCTGGGACGTTAAGGATATATGGGACATCTAGGACGTCTGGGACGTCTGGGACGTTAAGGATATCTGGGACGTTTAGGACGCCCTGGAGATTAGGGACATATGGGAGGTCTGGGACGCCTGGGACATTAGGGATATATGGGACATATAGGACATCTGGGACGTCTGGGACGTTATTGACATATGGGATATCTGGGACGTCTGGGACGTTAAGGATGTAAGGGACACCTAGGACGTCTGGGACGTTAGGGACATATGGGAGATCTGGGACGTCTGGGACGTTAGGGACATATGGAACATCTGGGACGTTAGGGAGATATAGGACATATGGGATATCTGGGACGTCTGGGACGTTAAGAATATATGGGACATCTAGGACGTCTGGGACGTCTGGGACGTTAAGGACATATGGGACATTTAGGACGCCTGGGACATTAGGGACATATGGGACATATGGGACATCTGGGACGCCTGGGACATTAGAAACATATGGGACATATGGGACATCTGGGACGCCTGGGACATTAGGGACGTATGGGACACATTGAACATCTGGGACGTCTGGGACGTTAGGGACATATGGGACATCTGGGACGTCCGGGACGTTAATGACATATGGGACATCTAGGGCGTCTGGGACGTCTGGGACGTTAAGGACATATGGGACATTTAGGACGCCTGGGACATTAGGGACATATGGGACATTTGGGACGTCTGGGACGTTAAGGACAGATTGGACATCTGGGACGTCTGGGACGTTAAGGACATATGGGACATATAGGACATCTGGGACGTCTGGGACCTTAGGGACATATGGAACATCTAGGACGCCTGGGACATTAGAAACATATGGGACATATGGGACATCTGGGACATCTGGAACGTTAAGGACATTTGGGACATCTAAGACGTCTGGGCGTCTGGAACGTTAAGGACATATGGGACATTTAAGACGCCTGGGACATTAGGGACATTTGGGACATATGGGACATCTGGGACGCCTGGGACATTAGGGACGTATGGGACACATTGAACATCTGGGACGTCTGGGACGTTACAGACATATGGGACATCTGGGACGCCTGGGACGTTAAGGACATATGGGACATTTAGGAGGCCTGGGACATTAGGGACATATGGGACATATGGGATATCTGGGACGTCTGGGACGTTTAGGACATATGGGACATCTAGGACGTCCGGGACGTCTGGGACGTTAAGGACAAATTGGACATCTAGGACGCCCTGGACGTTAGGGACATATGGGACATATAGGACATCTGGGACGTCTGGGACGTTATTAGCACATGGGACATCTGGGACGTCTGGGAAGTTAAGCATATAAGGGACATCTAGGACGTCTGGGACGTTAGGGACATATGAGAGATCTGGGACGTCTGGGACGTTAGGGACATATAAGACATCTAGGACGGCTGGGACTTTAGGGACATATGGAACATCTGGGACGTAAGGGACATATGGGACATCTGGGACGTCTGGGACATTAGGGAGGTATAGGACATATGGGATATACTGGGACGTCTGGGACGTTAAGGATATATAGGACAACTAGGACGTCTGGGACGTCTGGGAAGTTAAGGACATATGGTACATCTGGGACGTCTGGGACGTTAAGGACATATAGGACATCTAGGACGTCTGGGACGTCTGGGACGTTAAGGACATATGGGACATTTAGGACGCCTGGGACATTAGGGACATATGGGACATATGGGACATCTGGGACGCCTGTGACATTAGGGACATATGGGACATATGGGACATCTGGGACGTCTGGGACGTTAGGGACATATGGTACATCTGGGACGTCTGGGACGTTAAGGATATATGGGACATCTAGGACGTCTGGGACGTCTGGGACGTTAAGGACATATGGAATATTTAGGACGCCTGGGACATTAGGGACATATGGGACATATGGGACATCTGGGACGCCTGGAACATTAGGGACATATGGGACATATGGGACATCTGGGACGTCTGGGACGTTAGTTACATATGGGACATCTGGGACGTCTGGGACGTTAAGGACATATGGGACATCTGGGACGTCTGGGATGCTAGGGACATATGGGACATCTGGGACGTCTGGGACGTTAAGAACATATGGGACATCTAGGACGTCTGGGACGTCTGGGACGTCTGGGACGTTAAGGACATATGGGACATCTACGGCGTCTGGGACGTCTGGGACGTTAAGGACATATGGGACATTTACTACGCCTGGGATATTAGGGACATATGGGACATCTGGGACGTCTGGGACGTTAGGGACATATGGGACATCTGGGACGTCTGGGACTTTAAGGACATATGGGACATCTAGGACATCTGGGACGTCTGGGACGTTAGGGACATATGGAACATCTAGGACGCCTGGGACATTAGAAACATATGAAACATATGGGACATCTGGGACGTCTGGGACGTTAAGGACATTTGGGACATCTAGGACGTCTGGGACGTCTGGGACGTTAAGGAAATATGGGACATTTAGGACGCCCTGGACATTAGGGACATATGGGACATATGGAATATCTGGGACGTCTGGGACGTTAAGGACATATGGGACATCTAGGACGTCTGGGACGTCTGGGACGTTAAGGACATATGGGACATTTAAGACGCCCTGGACATTAGGGACATATGGGACATGTGGGAGGTCTGGGACGCCTGGGACATTAGGGACATATGGGACATATAGGACATCTGGGACGTCTGGGACGTTATTGACATATGGGACATCTGGGACGTCTGGGACGTTAAGGATATAAGGGACATCTAGGACGTCTGGGACGTTAGAGACATATGGGAGATCTGGGACGTCTGGGACGTTAGGGGCATATAAGACATCTATGACGTCTGGGACGTTAGGGACATATGGGACATTTAGGACGTCTTGGACGTTAGGGACATATGGAACATCTAGGACGCCTGGGTCATTAGGGACACATGGGACATATGGGACATGTGGGACGTCTGGAACTTTAAGGACATATGGGACATCTAGGACGTCTGGGATGTCTGGGACGTTAAGGACATATGGGACATTTAAGACGCCTGGGGCATTAGGGACATATGGGACATATGGGACATCTGGGACGCCTCGGACATTAGGGACATATGGGACATATGGGACATCTGGGACGTTAATGACATATGGGACATCTAGGGCGTCTGGGATGTCTGGGACGTTAAGGACATATGGGACATTTAGGACGCCTGGTACATTAGGGACATATGGGACATCTGGGACGTCTGGGTCGTTAAGGACATATGGGACATCTGGGACGTCTGGGACGTTAAGGACATTTGGGACATCTAGGACGTCTGGGACGTCTGGAACGTTAAGGACATATTCGACATTTAGGCCGCCTGGGACATTAGGGACATTTGGGAAATATGGGACATCTGGGACACCTGGGACATTAGGGACATATGGGACATATTGAACATCTGGGACGTCTGGGACGTTACGGACATATGGTACATCTGGGACGTCTGGGACGTTAAGGACATATGGGACATCTAGGACGCCTGGGACATTAGGGACATATGGGACATCTGGGACGTCTGGGTCGTTAAGGACATATGGGACATCTGGGACGTCTGGGACGTTAAGGACATATGGGACATTTAGGACGCCTGGGACATTAGGGACATATGGGACATCTGGGACGTCTGGGTCGTTAAGGACATATGGGACATCTGGGACGTCTGGGACGTTAAGGACATATGGGACATCTAGGACATCTGGGACGTCTGGGACGTTAGGGACATATGGAACATTTAGGACGCCTGGGACATTAGAAACATATGGGACATATGGGACATCTGGGACGTCTGGAACGTTAAGGACATTTGGGACATCTAGGACGTCTGGGACGTCTGGAACGTTAAGGACATATTCGACATTTAGGACGCCTGGGACATTAGGGACATTTGGGACATATGGGACATCTGGGACACCTGGGACATTAGGGACATATGGGACATATTGAACATCTGGGACGTCTGGGACGTTACGGACATATGGTACATCTGGGACGTCTGGGACGTTAAGGACATATGGGACATCTAGGACGTCTGGGACGTCTGGAACGTTAAGGACATATTCGACATTTAGGACGCCTGGGACATTAGGGACATTTGGGACATATGGGACATCTGGGACACCTGGGACATTAGGGACATATGGGACATATTGAACATCTGGGACGTCTGGGACGTTACGGACATATGGTACATCTGGGACGTCTGGGACGTTAAGGACATATGGGACATCTAGGACGTCTGGGACGTCTGGGACGTTAAGGACATATGGGACATTTAGGACGCCTGGGACATTAGGGACATATGGGACATATGGGACATCTGGGACGCCTGGAACATTAGGGACATATGGGACATATGGGACATCTGGGACGTCTGGGACGTTAGTTACATATGGGACATCTGGGACGTCTGGGACGTTAAGGACATATGGGACATCTGGGACGTCTGGGATGCTAGGGACATATGGGACATCTGGGACGTCTGGGACGTTAAGAACATATGGGACATCTAGGACGTCTGGGACGTCTGGGACGTCTGGGACGTTAAGGACATATGAGACATCTAGGGCGTCTGGGACGTCTGGGACGTTAAGGACATATAGGACATTTACTACGCCTAGGATATTAGGGACATCTAGGACATCTGGGACGTCTGGGACGTTAGGGACATATGGAACATCTAGGACGCCTGGGACATTAGAAACATATGAAACATATGGGACATCTGGGACGTCTGGGACGTTAAGGACATTTGGGACATCTAGGACGTCTGGGACGTCTGGGACGTTAAGGAAATATGGGACATTTAGGACGCCCTGGACATTAGGGACATATGGGACATATGGAATATCTGGGACGTCTGGGACGTTAAGGACATATGGGACATCTAGGACGTCTGGGACGTCTGGGACGTTAAGGACATATGGGACATTTAAGACGCCCTGGACATTAGGGACATATGGAACATATGGGAGGTCTGGGACGCCTGGGACATTAGGGACATATGGGACATATAGGACATCTGGGACGTCTGGGACGTTATTGACATATGGGACATCTGGGACGTCCGGGACGTTAATGACATATGGGACATCTAGGGCGTCTGGGACGTCTGGGACGTTAAGGACATATGGGACATTTAGGACGCCTGGGACATTAGGGACATATGGGACATTTGGGACGTCTGGGACGTTAAGGACATATGGGACATCTGGGACGTCTGGGACGTTAAGGACATATGGGACATATAGGACATCTGGGACGTCTGGGACCTTAGGGACATATGGAACATCTAGGACGCCTGGGACATTAGAAACATATGGGACATATGGGACATCTGGGACATCTGGAACGTTAAGGACATTTGGGACATCTAAGACGTCTGGGACGTCTGGAACGTTAAGGACATATGGGACATTTAAGACGCCTGGGACATTAGGGACATTTGGGACATATGGGACATCTGGGTCGCCTGGGACATTAGGGACGTATGGGACACATTGAACATCTGGGACGTCTGGGACGTTACAGGCATATGGGACATCTGGGACGCCTGGGACGTTAAGGACATATGGGACATTTAGGAGGCCTGGGACATTAGGGACATATGGGACATATGGGATATCTGGGACGTCTGGGACGTTTAGGACATATGGGACATCTAGGACGTCCGGGACGTCTGGGACGTTAAGGACAAATTGGACATTTAGGACGCCCTGGACGTTAGGGACATATGGGACATATGGGAGGTCTGAGACACCTGGGACATTAGGGACATATGGGACATATAGGACATCTGGGACGTCTGGGACGTTATTAGCACATGGGACATCTGGGACGTCTGGGAAGTTAAGCATATAAGGGACATCTAGGACGTCTGGGACGTTAGGGGCATATGAGAGATCTGGGACGTCTGGGACGTTAGGGACATATAAGACATCTAGGACGGCTGGGACTTTAGGGACATATGGAACATCTGGGACGTAAGGGACATATGGGACATCTGGGACGTCTGGGACGTTAGGGAGGTATCGGACATATGGGATATACTGGGACGTCTGGGACGTTAAGGATATATAGGACAACTAGGACGTCTGGGACGTCTGGGAAGTTAAGGACATATGGTACATCTGGGACGTCTGGGACGTTAAGGACATATAGGACATCTAGGACGTCTGGGACGTCTGGGACGTTAAGGACATATGGGACATTTAGGACGCCTGGGACATTAGGGACATATGGGACATATGGGACATCTGGGACGCCTGTGACATTAGGGACATATGGGACATATGGGACATCTGGGACGTCTGGGACGTTAGGGACATATGGTACATCTGGGACGTCTGGGACGTTAAGGACATATGGGACATCTAGGACGTCTGGGACGTCTGGGACGTTAAGGACATATGGGACATTTAGGACGCCTGGGACATTAGGGACATATGGGACATATGGGACATCTGGGACGCCTGGAACATTAGGGACATATGGGACATATGGGACATCTGGGACGTCTGGGACGTTAGTTACATATGGGACATCTGGGACGTCTGGGACGTTAAGGACATATGGGACATCTGGGACGTCTGGGATGCTAGGGACATATGGGACATCTGGGACGTCTGGGACGTTAAGAACATATGGGACATCTAGGACGTCTGGGACGTCTGGGACGTCTGGGACGTTAAGGACATATGGGACATCTACGGCGTCTGGGACGTCTGGGACGTTAAGGACATATGGGACATTTACTACGCCTGGGATATTAGGGACATATGGGACATCTGGGACGTCTGGGACGTTAGGGACATATGGGACATCTGGGACGTCTGGGACGTTAAGGACATATGGGACATCTAGGACATCTGGGACGTCTGGGACGTTAGGGACATATGGAACATCTAGGACGCCTGGGACATTAGAAACATATTAAACATATGGGACATCTGGGACGTCTGGGACGTTAAGGACATTTGGGACATCTAGGACGTCTGGGACGTCTGGGACGTTAAGGAAATATGGGACATTTAGGACGCCCTGAACATTAGGGACATATGGGACATATGGAATATCTGGGACGTCTGGGACGTTAAGGACATATGGGACATCTAGGACGTCTGGGACGTCTGTAACGTTAAGGACATATGGGACATTTAAGACGCCCTGGACATTAGGGACATCTAGGACGTCTGGGACGTCTGGGACGTCTGGGACGTTAAGGACATATGGGACATCTAGGGCGTCTGGGACGTCTGGGACGTTAAGGACATATAGGACATTTACTACGCCTAGGATATTAGGGACATCTAGGACATCTGGGACGTCTGGGACGTTAGGGACATATGGAACATCTAGGACGCCTGGGACATTAGAAACATATGAAACATATGGGACATCTGGGACGTCTGGGACGTTAAGGACATTTGGGACATCTAGGACGTCTGGGACGTCTGGGACGTTAAGGAAATATGGGACATTTAGGACGCCCTGGACATTAGGGACATATGGGACATATGGAATATCTGGGACGTCTGGGACGTTAAGGACATATGGGACATCTAGGACGTCTGGGACGTCTGGGACGTTAAGGACATATGGGACATTTAAGACGCCCTGGACATTAGGGACATATGGAACATATGGGAGGTCTGGGACGCCTGGGACATTAGGGACATATGGGACATATAGGACATCTGGGACGTCTGGGACGTTATTGACATATGGGACATCTGGGACGTCCGGGACGTTAATGACATATGGGACATCTAGGGCGTCTGGGACGTCTGGGACGTTAAGGACATATGGGACATTTAGGACGCCTGGGACATTAGGGACATATGGGACATTTGGGACGTCTGGGACGTTAAGGACATATGGGACATCTGGGACGTCTGGGACGTTAAGGACATATGGGACATATAGGACATCTGGGACGTCTGGGACCTTAGGGACATATGGAACATCTAGGACGCCTGGGACATTAGAAACATATGGGACATATGGGACATCTGGGACATCTGGAACGTTAAGGACATTTGGGACATCTAAGACGTCTGGGACGTCTGGAACGTTAAGAACATATGGGACATTTAAGACGCCTGGGACATTAGGGACATTTGGGACATATGGGACATCTGGGTCGCCTGGGACATTAGGGACGTATGGGACACATTGAACATCTGGGACGTCTGGGACGTTACAGGCATATGGGACATCTGGGACGCCTGGGACGTTAAGGACATATGGGACATTTAGGAGGCCTGGGACATTAGGGACATATGGGACATATGGGATATCTGGGACGTCTGGGACGTTTAGGACATATGGGACATCTAGGACGTCCGGGACGTCTGGGACGTTAAGGACAAATTGGACATTTAGGACGCCCTGGACGTTAGGGACATATGGGACATATGGGAGGTCTGGGACACCTGGGACATTAGGGACATATGGGACATATAGAACATCTGGGACGTCTGGGACGTTATTAGCACATGGGACATCTGGGACGTCTGGGAAGTTAAGCATATAAGGGACATCTAGGACGTCTGGGACGTTAGGGACATATGAGAGATCTGGGACGTCTGGGACGTTAGGGACATATAAGACATCTAGGACGGCTGGGACTTTAGGGACATATGGAACATCTGGGACGTAAGGGACATATGGGACATCTGGGACGTCTGGGACGTTAGGGAGATATCGGACATATGGGATATACTGGGACGTCTGGGACGTTAAGGATATATAGGACAACTAGGACGTCTGGGACGTCTGGGAAGTTAAGGACATATGGTACATCTGGGATGTCTGGGACGTTAAGGACATATAGGACATCTAGGACGTCTGGGACGTCTGGGACGTTAAGGACATATGGGACATTTAGGACGCCTGGGACATTAGGGACATATGGGACATATGGGACATCTGGGACGCCTGTGACATTAGGGACATATGGGACATATGGGACATCTGGGACGTCTGGGACGTTAGGGACATATGGTACATCTGGGACGTCTGGGACGTTAAGGACATATGGGACATCTAGGACGTCTGGGACGTCTGGGACGTTAAGGACATATGGGACATTTAGGACGCCTGGGACATTAGGGACATATGGGACATATGGGACATCTGGGACGCCTGGAACATTAGGGACATATGGGACATATGGGACATCTGGGACGTCTGGGACGTTAGTTACATATGGGACATCTGGGACGTCTGGGACGTTAAGGACATATGGGACATCTGGGACGTCTGGGATGCTAGGGACATATGGGACATCTGGGACGTCTGGGACGTTAAGAACATATGGGACATCTAGGACGTCTGGGACGTCTGGGACGTCTGGGACGTTAAGGACATATGGGACATCTACGGCGTCTGGGACGTCTGGGACGTTAAGGACATATGGGACATTTACTACGCCTGGGATATTAGGGACATATGGGACATCTGGGACGTCTGGGACGTTAGGGACATATGGGACATCTGGGACGTCTGGGACGTTAAGGACATATGGGACATCTAGGACATCTGGGACGTCTGGGACGTTAGGGACATATGGAACATCTAGGACGCCTGGGACATTAGAAACATATTAAACATATGGGACATCTGGGACGTCTGGGACGTTAAGGACATTTGGGACATCTAGGACGTCTGGGACGTCTGGGACGTTAAGGAAATATGGGACATTTAGGACGCCCTGAACATTAGGGACATATGGGACATATGGAATATCTGGGACGTCTGGGACGTTAAGGACATATGGGACATCTAGGACGTCTGGGACGTCTGGGACGTTAAGGACATATGGGACATTTAAGACGCCCTGGACATTAGGGACATATGGGACATATGGGAGGTCTGGGACGCCTGGGACATTAGGGACATATGGGACATATAGGACATCTGGGACGTCTGGGACGTTATTGACATATGGGACATCTGGGACGTCTGGGACGTTAAGGATATAAGGGACATCTAGGACGTCTGGGACGTTAGAGACATATGGGAGATCTGGGACGTCTGGGACGTTAGGGGCATATAAGACATCTATGACGTCTGGGACGTTAGGGACATATGGGACATTTAGGACGTCTTGGACGTTAGGGACATATGGAACATCTAGGACGCCTGGGTCATTAGGGACACATGGGACATATGGGACATATAGGACATCTGGGACGTCTGGGACGTTATTGACATATGGGACATCTGGGACGTCTGGGTCGTTAAGGACATATGGGACATCTGGGACGTCTGGGACGTTAAGGACATTTGGGACATCTGGGACGTCTGGGACGTCTGGAACGTTAAGGACTTATTCGACATTTAGGACGCCTGGGACATTAGGGACATTTGGGACATATGGGACATCTGGGACACCTGGGACATTAGGGACATATGGGACATATTGAACATCTGGGACGTCTGGGACGTTACGGACATATGGTACCTCTGGGACGTCTGGGACGTTAAGGACATATGGGACATCTAGGACGCCTGCGACATTAGGGACATATGGGGCATCTGGGACGTCTGGGTCGTTAAGGACATATGGGACATCTGGGACGTCTGGGACGTTAAGGACATATGGGACATTTAGGACGCCTGGGACATTAGGGACATATGGGACATCTGGGACGTCTGGGTCGTTAAGGACATATGGGACATCTGGGACGTCTGGGACGTTAAGGACATATGGAACATCTAGGACATCTGGGACGTCTGGGACGTTAGGGACATATGGAACATTTAGGACGCCTGGGACATTAGAAACATATGAGACATATGGGACATCTGGGACGTCTGGAACGTTAAGGACATTTGGGACATCTAGGACGTCTGGGACGTCTGGAACGTTAAGGACATATTCGACATTTAGGACGCCTGGGACATTAGGGACATTTGGGACATATGGGACATCTGGGACACCTGGGACATTAGGGACATATGGGACATATTGAACATCTGGGACGTCTGGGAAGTTACGGACATATGGTACATCTGGGACGTCTGGGACGTTAAGGACATATGGGACATCTAGGACGTCTGGGACGTCTGGAACGTTAAGGACATATTCGACATTTAGGACGCCTGGGACATTAGGGACATTTGGGACATATGGGACATCTGGGACACCTGGGACATTAGGGACATATGGGACATATTGAACACCTGGGACGTCTGGGACGTTACGGACATATGGTACATCTGGGACGTCTGGGACGTTAAGGACATATGGGACATCTAGGACGTCTGGGACGTCTGGGACGTTAAGGACATATGGGACATTTAGGACGCCTGGGACATTAGGGACATATGGGACATATGGGACATCTGGGACGCCTGGAACATTAGGGACATATGGGACATATGGGACATCTGGGACGTCTGGGACGTTAGTTACATATGGGACATCTGGGACGTCTGGGACGATAAGGACATATGGGACATCTGGGACGTCTGGGATGCTAGGGACATATGGGACATCTGGGACGTCTGGGACGTTAAGAACATATGGGACATCTAGGACGTCTGGGACGTCTGGGACGTCTGGGACGTTAAGGACATATGGGACATCTAGGGCGTCTGGGACGTCTGGGACGTTAAGGACATATGGGACATTTACTACGCCTAGGATATTAGGGACATCTAGGACATCTGGGACGTCTGGGACGTTAGGGACATATGGAACATCTAGGACGCCTGGGACATTAGAGACATATGAAACATATGGGACATCTGGGACGTCTGGGACGTTAAGGACATTTGGGACATCTAGGACGTCTGGGACGTCTGGGACGTTAAGGAAATATGGGACATTTAGGACGCCCTGGACATTAGGGACATATGGGACATATGGAATATCTGGGACGTCTGGGACGTTAAGGACATATGGGACATCTAGGACGTCTGGGACGTCTGGGACGTTAAGGACATATGGGACATTTAAGACGCCCTGGACATTAGGGACATATGGGACATATGGGAGGTCTGGGACGCCTGGGACATTAGGGACATATGGGACATATAGGACATCTGGGACGTCTGGGACGTTATTGACATATGGGACATCTGGGACGTCTGGGACGTTAAGGATATAAGGGACATCTAGGTCGTCTGGGACGTTAGAGACATATGGGAGATCTGCGACGTCTGGGACGTTAGGGGCATATAAGACATCTAGGACGTCTGGGACGTTAGGGACATATGGGACATTTAGGACGTCTTGGACGTTAGGGACATATGGAACATCTAGGACGCCTGGGTCATTAGGGACACATGGGACATATGGGACATCTGGGACGTCTGGAACTTTAAGGACATATGGGACATCTGGGACGTCTGGGACGTCTGGGACGTTAAGGACATATGGGACATTTAAGACGCCTGGGACATTAGGGACATATGGGACATATGGGACATCTGGGACGCCTCGGACATTAGGGACATATGGGACATATGGGACATCTGGGACGTTAATGACATATGGGACATCTAGGGCGTCTGGGACGTCTGGGACGTTAAGGACATATGGGACATTTAGGACGCCTGGGACATTAGGTAAATATGGGACATATGCCACATCTGGGACGCCTGGGACATTAGGGACATGTGGGACATATGGGACATTAGGGACGTCTGGGACGTTAGGGACATATAGGACATCTAAGACGTCTAGGACGTCAGGGGCGTTAGGGACATACGGGACAGTTGGGCAGTCTGGGACGTTAGGGACATAAGGGACATTTAGGACGTCTTGGACGTTAGGGACATATGGGACATATGGGACATCTGGGACGCCTGTGACATTAGGGACATATGGGACATATGGGACATCTGGGACGTCTGGGACGTTAGGGACATATGGTACATCTGGGACGTCTGGGACGTTAAGGACATATGGGACATCTAGGACGTCTGGGACGTCTGGGACGTTAAGGACATATGGGACATTTAGGACGCCTGGGACATTAGGGACATATGGGACATATGGGACATCTGGGACGCCTGGAACATTAGGGACATATGGGACATATGGGACATCTGGGACGTCTGGGACGTTAGTTACATATGGGACATCTGGGACGTCTGGGACGTTAAGGACATATGGGACATCTGGGAAGTCTGGGATGCTAGGGACATATGGGACATCTGGGACGTCTGGGACGTTAAGAACATATGGGACATCTAGGACGTCTGGGACGTCTGGGACGTCTGGGACGTTAAGGACATATGGGACATCTACGGCGTCTGGGACGTCTGGGACGTTAAGGACATATGGGACAATTACTACGCCTGGGATATTAGGGACATATGGGACATCTGGGACGTCTGGGACGTTAGGGACATATGGGACATCTGGGTCGTCTGGGACGTTAAGGACATATGGGACATCTAGGACATCTGGGACGTCTGGGACGTTAGGGACATATGGAACATCTAGGACGCCTGGGACATTAGAAACATATGAAACATATGGGACATCTGGGACGTCTGGGACGTTAAGGACATTTGGGACATCTAGGACGTCTGTGACGTCTGGGACGTTAAGGAAATATGGGACATTTAGGACGCCCTGGACATTAGGGACATATGGGACATATGGAATATCTGGGACGTCTGGGACGTTAAGGACATATGGGACATCTAGGACGTCTGGGACGTCTGGGACGTTAAGGACATATGGGACATTTAAGACGCCCTGGACATTAGGGACATATGGGACATGTGGGAGGTCTGGGACGCCTGGGACATTAGGGACATATGGGACATATAGGACATCTGGGACGTCTGGGACGTTATTGACATATGGGACATCTGGGACGTCTGGGACGTTAAGGATATAAGGGACATCTAGGACGTCTGGGACGTTAGAGACATATGGGAGATCTGGGACGTCTGGGACGTTAGGGGCATATAAGACATCTATGACGTCTGCGACGTTAGGGACATATGGGACATTTACGACGTCTTGGACGTTAGGGACATATGGAACATCTAGGACGCCTGGGTCATTAGGGACACATGGGACATATGGGACATCTGGGACGTCTGGAACTTTAAGGACATATGGGACATCTAGGACGTCTGGGATGTCTGGGACGTTAAGGACATATGGGACATTTAAGACGCCTGGGACATTAGTTACATATGGGACATATGGGACATCTGGGACGCCTCGGACATTAGGGACATATGGGACATATGGGACATCTGGGACGTTAATGACATATGGGACATCTAGGGCGTCTGGGACGTCTGGGACGTTAAGGACATATGGGACATTTAGGACGCCTGGTACATTAGGGACATATGGGACATCTGGGACGTCTGGGTCGTTAAGGACATATGGGACATCTGGGACGTCTGGGACGTTAAGGACATATGGGACATCTAGGACATCTGGGACGTCTGGGACGTTAGGGACATATGGAACATTTAGGACGCCTGGGACATTAGAAACATATGGGACATATGGGACATCTGGGACGTCTGGAACGTTAAGGACATTTGGGACATCTAGGACGTCTGGGACGTCTGGAACGTTAAGGACATATTCGACATTTAGGACGCCTGGGACATTAGGGAAATTTTGACATATGGGACATCTGGGACACATGGGACATTAGGGACATATGGGACATATTGAACATCTGGGACGTCTGGGACGTTACGGACATATGGGACATCTGGGACGCCTGGGATGTTAGGGACATATAGGACATTTAGGACGTCTGAGACGTCTGGGACGTTAGGGACATATAGCACATCTAGGACGTCTGAGACGTCTGGGACGTTAGGGTCATATGGGACATTTAGGACGTCTGGGACGTTAAGGACATATGGGACGTCTGGGACGTTAGGGACATATGGGACATTTAGGACGTCTGGGACGTTAGGGACATATGGAATATCTAGGACGCCTGGGACATTAGGGACATATGGGACATATGGGACATCTGGGACGTCTGGGACGTTAGGAACATATGGGACATCTGGGACGTCTGGGACGTTAAGGACATATGGGCATCTAGGACGTCTAGGACTTCCGGGACGTTAAAGACATATGGGACATTTAGGACGCCTGGCACATTAGGGACATATGGGACATCTAAAACGCCTGGGACATTAAGGATATATAAGACCTTTGGGACATCTGGGACGTCTGGGACGTTAGGGACATATGGCTCATCTCGGACGTCTGGGACGTTAAGGACATATGGGACATCTAGGACGTCTGGGACGTTAGGGACATATGAGACATCTGGGACGTCTGGGACTTTAGGGAAATATGGGACATCTGGGACGTTAGGAATATATAGGACATCTAGGACGTCTAGGACGTTAGAGACATATGCGACATTTAGGACGTCCGGGACGTCTGGGACGTTAAGGACATATGGGACATTTAGGACGCCTAGGACGTTAGGGACATATGGGACATATGGGACATCTGAGACGCCTGAGACATTAGGGACATATAGAACATATGGGACATTTGGGACGTCTGGGACGTCTGGGACGTTAAGGGCATATGGGACATCTAGGGCGTCTGGGACGTCTGGGACGTTATGGACATGTGGGACATTTAGGACGCCTGGGACATTAGGTAAATATGGGACATATGCCACATCTGGGACGCCTGGGACATTAGGGACATGTGGGACATATGGGACATTAGGGACGTCTGGGACGTTAGGGACATATAGGACATCTAGGACGTCTAGGACGTCAGGGGCGTTAGGGACATACGGGACAGTTGGGCAGTCTGGGACGTTAGGGACATAAGGGACATTTAGGACGTCTTGGACGTTAGGGACATATGGGACATATGGGACATCTGGGACGCCTGTGACATTAGGGACATATGGGACATATGGGACATCTGGGACGTCTGGGACGTTAGGGACATATGGTACATCTGGGACGTCTGGGACGTTAAGGACATATGGGACATCTAGGACGTCTGGGACGTCTGGGACGTTAAGGACATATGGGACATTTAGGACGCCTGGGACATTAGGGACATATGGGACATATGGGACATCTGGGACGCCTGGAACATTAGGGACATATGGGACATATGGGACATCTGGGACGTCTGGGACGTTAGTTACATATGGGACATCTGGGACGTCTGGGACGTTAAGGACATATGGGACATCTGGGAAGTCTGGGATGCTAGGGACATATGGGACATCTGGGACGTCTGGGACGTTAAGAACATATGGGACATCTAGGACGTCTGGGACGTCTGGGACGTCTGGGACGTTAAGGACATATGGGACATCTACGGCGTCTGGGACGTCTGGGACGTTAAGGACATATGGGACAATTACTACGCCTGGGATATTAGGGACATATGGGACATCTGGGACGTCTGGGACGTTAGGGACATATGGGACATCTGGGTCGTCTGGGACGTTAAGGACATATGGGACATCTAGGACATCTGGGACGTCTGGGACGTTAGGGACATATGGAACATCTAGGACGCCTGGGACATTAGAAACATATGAAACATATGGGACATCTGGGACGTCTGGGACGTTAAGGACATTTGGGACATCTAGGACGTCTGGGACGTCTGGGACGTTAAGGAAATATGGGACATTTAGGACGCCCTGGACATTAGGGACATATGGGACATATGGAATATCTGGGACGTCTGGGACGTTAAGGACATATGGGACATCTAGGACGTCTGGGACGTCTGGGACGTTAAGGACATATGGGACATTTAAGACGCCCTGGACATTAGGGACATATGGGACATGTGGGAGGTCTGGGACGCCTGGGACATTAGGGACATATGGGACATATAGGACATCTGGGACGTCTGGGACGTTATTGACATATGGGACATCTGGGACGTCTGGGACGTTAAGGATATAAGGGACATCTAGGACGTCTGGGACGTTAGAGACATATGGGAGATCTGGGACGTCTGGGACGTTAGGGGCATATAAGACATCTATGACGTCTGCGACGTTAGGGACATATGGGACATTTAGGACGTCTTGGACGTTAGGGACATATGGAACATCTAGGACGCCTGGGTCATTAGGGACACATGGGACATATGGGACATCTGGGACGTCTGGAACTTTAAGGACATATGGGACATCTAGGACGTCTGGGATGTCTGGGACGTTAAGGACATATGGGACATTTAAGACGCCTGGGACATTAGGGACATATGGGACATATGGGACATCTGGGACGCCTCGGACATTAGGGACATATGGGACATATGGGACATCTGGGACGTTAATGACATATGGGACATCTAGGGCGTCTGGGACGTCTGGGACGTTAAGGACATATGGGACATTTAGGACGCCTGGTACATTAGGGACATATGGGACATCTGGGACGTCTGGGTCGTTAAGGACATATGGGACATCTGGGACGTCTGGGACGTTAACGACATTTGGGACATCTAGGACGTCTGGGACGTCTGGAACGTTAAGGACATATTCGACATTTAGGACGCCTGGGACATTAGGGACATTTGGGACATATGGGACATCTGGGACACCTGGGACATTAGGGACATATGGGACATATTGAACATCTGGGACGTCTGGGACGTTACGGACATATGGTACATCTGGGACGTCTGGGACGTTAAGGACATATGGGACATCTAGGACGCCTGGGACATTAGGGACATATGGGACATCTGGGACGTCTGGGTCGTTAAGGACATATGGGACATCTGGGACGTCTGGGACGTTAAGGACATATGGGACATTTAGGACGCCTGGGACATTAGGGACATATGGGACATCTGGGACGGCTGGGTCGTTAAGGACATATGGGACATCTGGGACGTCTGGGACGTTAAGGACATATGGGTCATCTAGGACATCTGGGACGTCTGGGACGTTAGGGACATATGGAACATTTAGGACGCCTGGGACATTAGAAACATATGGGACATATGGGACATCTGGGACGTCTGGAACGTTAAGGACATTTGGGACATCTAGGACGTCTGGGACGTCTGGAACGTTAAGGACATATTCGACATTTAGGACGCCTGGGACATTAGGGACATTTGGGACATATGGGACATCTGGGACACCTGGGACATTAGGGACATATGGGACATATTGAACATCTGGGACGTCTGGGACGTTACGGACATATGGTACATCTGGGACGTCTGGGACGTTAAGGACATATGGGACATCTAGGACGTCTGGGACGTCTGGAACGTTAAGGACATATTCGACATTTAGGACGCCTGGGACATTAGGGCCATTTGGGACATATGGGACATCTGGGACACCTGGGACATTAGGGACATATGGGACATATTGAACATCTGGGACGTCTGGGACGTTACGGACATATGGTACATCTGGGACGTCTGGGACGTTAAGGACATGTGGGACATCTAGGACGTCTGGGACGTCTGGGACGTTAAGGACATATGGGACATTTAGGACGCCTGGGACATTAGGGACATATGGGACATATGGGACATCTGGGACGCCTGGAACATTAGGGACATATGGGACATATGGGACATCTGGGACGTCTGGGACGTTAGTTACATATGGGACATCTGGGACGTCTGGGACGTTAAGGACATATGGGACATCTGGGACGTCTGGGATGCTAGGGACATATGGGACATCTGGGACGTCTGGGACGTTAAGAACATATGGGACATCTAGGACGTCTGGGACGTCTGGGACGTCTGGGACGTTAAGGACATATGGGACATCTACGGCGTCTGGGACGTCTGGGACGTTAAGGACATATGGGACATTTACTACGCCTGGGATATTAGGGACATATGGGACATCTGGGACGTCTGGGACGTTAGGGACATATGGGACATCTGGGACGTCTGGGACGTTAAGGACATATGGGACATCTAGGTCATCTGGGACGTCTGGGACGTTAGGGACATATGGAACATCTAGGACGCCTGGGACATTAGAAACATATGAAACATATGGGACATCTGGGACGTCTGGGACGTTAAGGACATTTGGGACATCTAGGACGTCTGGGACGTCTGGGACGTTAAGGAAATATGGGACATTTAGGACGCCCTGGACATTAGGGACATATGGGACATATGGAATATCTGGGACGTCTGGGACGTTAAGGACATATGGGACGTCTAGGACGTCTGGGACGTCTGGGACGTTAAGGACATATGGGACATTTAAGACGCCCTGGACATTAGGGACATATGGGACATGTGGGAGGTCTGGGACGCCTGGGACATTAGGGACATATGGGACATATAGGACATCTGGGACGTCTGGGACGTTATTGACATATGGGACATCTGGGACGTCTGGGACGTTAAGGATATAAGGGACATCTAGGACGTCTGGGACGTTAGAGACATATGGGAGATCTGGGACGTCTGGGACGTTAGGGGCATATAAGACATCTATGACGTCTGCGACGTTAGGGACATATGGGACATTTAGGACGTCTTGGACGTTAGGGACATATGGAACATCTAGGACGCCTAGGTCATTAGGGACACATGGGACATATGGGACATCTGGGACGTCTGGAACTTTAAGGACATATGGGACATCTAGGACGTCTGGGATGTCTGGGACGTTAAGGACATATGGGACATTTAAGACGCCTGGGACATTAGGGACATATGGGACATATGGGACATCTGGGACGCCTCGGACATTAGGGACATATGGGACATATGGGACATCTGGGACGTTAATGACATATGGGACATCTAGGGCGTCTGGGACGTCTGGGACGTTAAGGATATATGGGACATTTAGGACGCCTGGTACATTAGGGACATATGGGACATCTGGGACGTCTGGGTCGTTAAGGACATATGGGACATCTGGGACGTCTGGGACGTTAAGGACATTTGGGACATCTAGGACGTCTGGGACGTCTGGAACGTTAAGGACATATTCGACATTTAGGACGCCTGGGACATTAGGGACATTTGGGACATATGGGACATCTGGGACACCTGGGACATTAGGGACATATGGGACATATTGAACATCTGGGACGTCTGGGACGTTACGGACATATGGTACATCTGGGACGTCTGGGACGTTAAGGACATATTGGACATCTAGGACGCCTGGGACATTAGGGACATATGGGACATCTGGGACGTCTGGGTCGTTAAGGACATATGGGACATCTGGGACGTCTGGGACGTTAAGGACATATGGGACATTTAGGACGCCTGGGACATTAGGGACATATGGGACATCTGGGACGGCTGGGTCGTTAAGGACATATGGGACATCTGGGACGTCTGAGACGTTAAGGACATATGGGACATCTAGGACATCTGGGACGTCTGGGACGTTAGGGACATATGGAACATTTAGGACGCCTGGGACATTAGAAACATATAGGACATATGGGACATCTGGGACGTCTGGAACGTTAAGGACATTTGGGACATCTAGGACGTCTGGGACGTCTGGAACGTTAAGGACATATTCGACATTTAGGACGCCTGGGACATTAGGGACATTTGGGACATATGGGACATCTGGGACACCTGGGACATTAGGGACATATGGGACATATTGAACATCTGGGACGTCTGGGACGTTACGGACATATGGTACATCTGGGACGTCTGGGACGTTAAGGACATATGGGACATCTAGGACGTCTGGGACGTCTGGAACGTTAAGGACATATTCGACATTTAGGACGCCTGGGACATTAGGGACATTTGGGACATATGGGACATCTGGGACACCTGGGACATTAGGGACATATGGGACATATTGAACATCTGGGACGTCTGGGACGTTACGGACATATGGTACATCTGGGACGTCTGGGACGTTAAGGACATATGGGACATCTAGGACGTCTGGGACGTCTGGGACGTTAAGGACATATGGGACATTTAGGACGCCTGGGACATTAGGGACATATGGGACATATGGGACATCTGGGACGCCTGGAACATTAGGGACATATGGGACATATGGGACATCTGGGACGTCTGGAACGTTAGTTACATATGGGACATCTGGGACGTCTGGGACGTTAAGGACATATGGGACATCTGGGACGTCTGGGATGCTAGGGACATATGGGACATCTGGGACGTCTGGGACGTTAAGAACATATGGGACATCTAGGACGTCTGGGACGTCTGGGACGTCTGGGACGTTAAGGACATATGGGACATCTAGGGCGTCTGGGACGTCTGGGACGTTAAGGACATATAGGACATTTACTACGCCTAGGATATTAGGGACATCTAGGACATCTGGGACGTCTGGGACGTTAGGGACATATGGAACATCTAGGACGCCTGGGACATTAGAAACATATGAAACATATGGGACATCTGGGACGTCTGGGACGTTAAGGACATTTGGGACATCTAGGACGTCTGGGACGTCTGGGACGTTAAGGAAATATGGGACATTTAGGACGCCCTGGACATTAGGGACATATGGGACATATGGAATATCTGGGACGTCTGGGACGTTAAGGACATATGGGACATCTAGGACGTCTGGGACGTCTGGGACGTTAAGGACATATGGGACATTTAAGACGCCCTGGACATTACGGACATTGGGACATATGGGAGGTCTGGGACGCCTGGGACATTAGGGACATATGGGACATATAGGACATCTGGGACGTCTGGGACGTTATTGACATATGGGACATCTGGGACGTCCGGGACGTTAATGACATATGGGACATCTAGGGCGTCTGGGACGTCTGGGACGTTAAGGACATATGGGACATTTAGGACGCCTGGGACATTAGGGACATATGGGACATTTGGGACGTCTGGGACGTTAAGGACATATGGGACATCTGGGACGTCTGGGACGTTAAGGACATATGGGACATATAGGACATCTGGGACGTCTGGGACCTTAGGCACATATGGAACATCTAGGACGCCTGGGACATTAGAAACATATGGGACATATGGGACATCTGGGACATCTGGAACGTTAAGGACATTTGGGACATCTAAGACGTCTGGGACGTCTGGAACGTTAAGGACATATGGGACATTTAAGACGCCTGGGACATTAGGGACATTTGGGACATATGGGACATCTGGGACGCCTGGGACATTAGGGACGTATGGGACACATTGAACATCTGGGACGTCTGGGACGTTACAGGCATATGGGACATCTGGGACGCCTGGGACGTTAAGGACATATGGGACATTTAGGAGGCCTGGGACATTAGGGACATATGGGACATATGGGATATCTGGGACGTCTGGGACGTTTAGGACATATGGGACATCTAGGACGTCCGGGACGTCTGGGACGTTAAGGACAAATTGGACATTTAGGACGCCCTGGACGTTAGGGACATATGGGACATATGGGAGGTCTGGGACACCTGGGACATTAGGGACATATGGGACATATAGGACATCTGGGACGTCTGGGACGTTATTAGCACATGGGACATCTGGGACGTCTGGGAAGTTAAGCATATAAGGGACATCTAGGACGTCTGGGACGTTAGGGACATATGAGAGATCTGGGACGTCTGGGACGTTAGGGACATATAAGACATCTAGGACGGCTGGGACTTTAGGGACATATGGAACATCTGGGACGTAAGGGACATATGGGACATCTGGTACGTCTTAGACGTTAGGGGGTATAGGACATATGGGATATACTGGGACGTCTGGGACGTTAAGGATATATAGGACAACTAGGACGTCTGGGACGTCTGGGAAGTTAAGGACATATGGTACATCTGGGACGTCTGGGACGTTAAGGACATATAGGACATCTAGGACGTCTGGGACGTCTGGGACGTTAAGGACATATGGGACATTTAGGACGCCTGGGACATTAGGGACATATGGGACATATGGGACATCTGGGACGCCTGTGACATTAGGGACATATGGGACATATGGGACATCTGGGACGTCTGGGACGTTAGGGACATATGGTACATCTGGGACGTGTGGGACGTTAAGGACATATGGAACATCTAGGACGTCTGGGACGTCTGGGACGTTAAGGACATATGGGACATTTAGGACGCCTGGGACATTAGGGACATATGGGACATATGGGACATCTGGGACGCCTGGAACATTAGGGACATATGGGACATCTGGGACGTCTGGGACGTTAGTTACATATGGGACATCTGGGACGTCTGGGACGTTAAGGACATATGAGACATCTGGGACGTCTAGGATGCTAGGGACATATGGGACATCTGGGACGTCTGGGACGTTAAGAACATATGGGACATCTAGGACGTCTGGGACGTCTGGGACGTCTGGGACGTTAAGGATATATGGGACATCTACGGCGTCTGGGACGTCTGGGACGTTAAGGACATATGGGACATTTACTACGCCTGGGATATTAGGGACATATGGGACATCTGGGACGTCTGGGACGTTAGGGACATATGGGACATCTGGGACGTCTGGGACGTTAAGGACATATGGGACATCTAGGACATCTGGAACGTCTGGGACGTTAGGGACATATGGAACATCTAGGACGCCTGGGACATTAGAAACATATTAAACATATGGGACATCTGGGACGTCTGGGACGTTAAGGACATTTGGGACATCTAGGACGTCTGGGACGTCTGGGACGTTAAGGAAATATGGGACATTTAGGACGCCCTGGACATTAGGGATATATGGGAAATATGGAATATCTGGGACGTCTGGGACGTTAAGGACATATGGGACATCTAGGACGTCTGGGACGTCTGGGACGTTAAGGACATATGGGACATTTAAGACGCCCTGGACATTAGGGACATATGGGACATATGGGAGGTCTGGGACGCCTGGGACATTAGGGACATATGGGACATATAGGACATCTGGGACGTCTGGGACGTTATTGACATATGGGACATCTGGGACGTCTGGGACGTTAAGGAAATAAGGGACATCTAGGACGTCTGGGACGTTAGAGACATATGGGAGATCTGGGACGTCTGGGACGTTAGGGGCATATAAGACATCTATGACGTCTGGGACGTTAGGGACATATGGGACATTTAGGACGTCTTGGACGTTAGGGACATATGGAACATCTAGGACGCCTGGGTCATTAGGGACACATGGGACATATGGGACATCTGGGACGTCTGGAACTTTAAGGACATATGGGACATCTAGGACGACTGGGATGTCTGGGACGTTAAGGACATATGGGACATTTAAGACGCCTGGGACATTAGGGACATATGGGACATATGGGACATCTGGGACGCCTCGGACATTAGGGACATATGGGACATATGGGACATCTGGGACGTTAATGACATATGGGACATCTAGGGCGTCTGGGACGTCTGGGACGTTAAGGACATATGGGACATTTAGGACGCCTGGTACATTAGGGACATATGGGACATCTGGGACGTCTGGGTCGTTAAGGACATATGGGACATCTGGGACGTCTGGGACGTTAAGGACATTTGGGACATCTAGGACGTCTGGGAGGTCTGGAACGTTAAGGACATATTCGACATTTAGGACGCCTGGGACATTAGGGACATTTGGGACATATGGGACATCTGGGACACCTGGGACATTAGGGACATATGGGACATATTGAACATCTGGGACGTCTGGGACGTTACGGACATATGGTACCTCTGGGACGTCTGGGACGTTAAGGACATATGGGACATCTAGGACGCCTGCGACATTAGAGACATATGGGACATCTGGGACGTCTGGGTCGTTAAGGACATATGGGACATCTGGGACGTCTGGGACGTTAAGGACATATGGGACATTTAGGACGCCTGGGACATTAGGGACATATGGGACATCTGGGACGTCTGGGTCGTTAAGGACATATGGGACATCTGGGACGTCTGGGACGTTAAGGACATATGGAACATCTAGGACATCTGGGACGTCTGGGACGTTAGGGACATATGGAACATTTAGGACGCCTGGGACATTAGAAACATATGAGACATATGGGACATCTGGGACGTCTGGAACGTTAAGGACATTTGGGACATCTAGGACGTCTGGGCCGTCTGGAACGTTAAGGACATATTCGACATTTAGGACGCCTGGGACATTAGGGACATTTGGGACATATGGGACATCTGGGACACCTGGGACATTAGGGACATATGGGACATATTGAACATCTGGGACGTCTGGGACGTTACGGACATATGGTACATCTGGGACGTCTGGGACGTTAAGGACATATGGGACATCTAGGACGTCTGGGACGTCTGGAACGTTAAGGACATATTCGACATTTAGGACGCCTGGGACATTAGGGACATTTGGGACATATGGGACATCTGGGACACCTGGGACATTAGGGACATATGGGACATATTGAACATCTGGGACGTCTGGGACGTTACGGACATATGGTACATCTGGGACGTCTGGGACGTTAAGGACATATGGGACATCTAGGACGTCTGGGACGTCTGGGACGTTAAGGACATATGGGACATTTAGGACGCCAGGGACATTAGGGACATATGGGACATATGGGACATCTGGGACGCCTGGAACATTAGGGACATATGGGACATATGGGACATCTGGGACGTCTGGGACGTTAGTTACATATGGGACATCTGGGACGTCTGGGACGTTAAGGACATATGGGACATCTGGGACGTCTGGGATGCTAGGGACATATGGGACATCTGGGACGTCTGGGACGTTAAGAACATATGGGACATCTAGGACGTCTGGGACGTCTGGGACGTCTGGGACGTTAAGGACATATGGGACATCTAGGGCTACTGCGACATTAGAGACATATAGGACATCTGGGACGTCTGGGTCGTTAAGGACATATGGGACATCTGGGACGTCTGGGACGTTACGGACATATGGTACCTCTGGGACGTCTGGGACGTTAAGGACATATGGGACATCTAGGACGCCTGCGACATTAGAGACATATGGGACATCTGGGACGTCTGGGTCGTTAAGGACATATGG
>CALNHX010007756.1:0-69597 GCA_940337035.1 Agriotes lineatus | reverse complement strand
AGATAACATGAACAAGAAAATAACACATATTGCTTGAGTAAGAAAGAGATAAACATAGTAGCAAATATACGAGTAGGCTTGACGCTCACTTTAATTATAACATATGTCAACTAATTGTGCCTACTAGAATAATTTGGTTGTATGGTAATCTCTTTCTTACTCAAGCATTCTATTTTGTTGTTCATGTTATCTTATTGCTGTTATAATATAATTAAGGCCCCATCCGTATATAAATATCAATTTAAAAATATTGCACAGGATAGTGAAAAACTTCAACGAAATAAAACAAAAACTTTGGCTTGTAAATTAGTCATGCGCAGTAATTAATTTGGAAACATTATTTCCTAGTCTATAATGCAATTGCGAGTCCTTATTTCTCTTTAAATGAATTGCAGCCTCCTACTAAAAACTACAATCGACTGGCTATATCTTCAATAAATTCATCTTTACACTCCTAAACTTTTTTCAAAGTGACATGTTCTCTAAAAATAAAAACCAATGATATGTTTATTTCTATATTTTAAGAACCTAGTTCGGAAGTTATTTCTAATAAACTGTTTTGAAATAGATCCCTAATATAATCTTAATCCCAATGTTTCATAATTAAAATTTTGACCACATTTTAAAATGTATAGAAGAACACGGAAGTTATATCTTACATACAAACAGATAAACCGAAACATATGAGAAGTCAGGTACAAATAAATAATTAAACACTACGTTCTTAGGCAAATGCCAACTAATTTTGCTGTGTGTTATTATATAGTATGATCAAAAATTATTTTCATCTAGTATGGCTATGGAATCGTTCCTTATTTATGAATGTTTATGCTTAAACGTCAAACTTAACATATGAATTTTAAGTGGCTTAT
This sequence comes from Agriotes lineatus, assembly GCA_940337035.1. Classification (NCBI taxonomy): domain Eukaryota; kingdom Metazoa; phylum Arthropoda; class Insecta; order Coleoptera; family Elateridae; genus Agriotes; species Agriotes lineatus. Next base: position 68,725 of record CALNHX010007756.1, on the reverse strand, counting down.
AGCTGCATTTATAAATTAGGAACTACTCCATACCCATAGTAAAGTATGATCAAAAATTAATCTCATCTAGTATGGCTATGGAATTGTTTCTAATTTATGAATGCAACTATGTTTACACTTAAATGTCAAACTTGACCTTTGATTTTTAAGTGAGTTATATTTGCATTCATAAATTAGGAAGTATTCCATGGCCATACTATATTAGATTAATTTTTGATCATACTATAGATGAAAATAATTTTTGATCATACTTTATTTTAATTGGATCTGTACAGTCGTTGATAAATTTCATAGTATGCATGTTGTTTAGATAATAAATAGAAATTAATAACTATCTAAACATAAAGTCAAAGGTATCTTCACACAGCAAATTTTTAGATATCAACCAATTTCAATGATATTACATAAATTAATTATTTGGCTCCTAATTTATTTCGTGCATTATATAGAGTGAATAAAGTAATTGAATTCATGACGTCCGTTTCAGTTTCTGTTTATTAAACTAAGCATTACAATGCTTCCTAAGTTTAAATATTAACATATCAAATATACAGAGTGTCCACATTTCGATTTTGAAGAATGCTGATTGAAATAAAAGTTCCTCAATGTTCCATAATTACTATTAAAAAGAAACATAAATACATATAATTTTATGTTTTGTGAACTAAGTACTGGAAAAACATTTGAAATAGTCGGTTTAAATTAATTCATATCCACTGTGTGGTATTTTACTATTTACTTAATTACAACCTCCTACATTTATATTGGACATTAAGCAACGCAAAACTAAATAGATCGGTCGCTTAGTTACATTGTCTTTATAAAAGAATTAGTTTAATTAATTAACAATTACAAGAAAAAAATGTATATACAGAGAATTCGAGGATAGTTGAATACAAAGCAAATACATGTACAAGCAATATTAACAGTTAATTATTCCTCAAAAGTAATAACTTGCTCTTGAAATTAATTTAAAATCCTTGTTATGCGGATATTTTTATCGTAAATTTCTAGCTATAAACATTTAATGTCTTCCTTTTTCTGGAATAAAACATTATTTCCTTTCATAGACCTTGCTTCCAAAGGGAAAATAAAATGGCACCCTGGCAAATTTCGGCGTATATTGTGTTTATTCCCTAAACATTTCCTTAGAATCCGAGAATTTGCAATATAATATAATATGTGACATATTTATTTCGATGGTCTATAACACGAAATTAGAAATATGAGAAAGTAAAAATAGATTATAAAAATGGCAGAAATTAAAAGCTCTTTTGTTGAATCACAAAATCGTAAAGCTCGACGTAAGAGCTAATTTTGATTGTGTACTGGACCTAAGAAAGATGAAAACCACTCTCGGTAAATGACATAAAACGAGCTGCGTGGTCGATAAAGTATAAGAACGACTCTCAAAAACAATCATTCAAGAAATAGGAACGGAACAGATTTTCGTCGCCGTTTGAATTACTTCAATGTTTACTGACAGAAAGAATTCAATAAAACGTGAGAAGAGTAAATAAGGCGGTAATGGCGTATTTTCAGCAATGAAATTGTAGTACATCTGGGCTTATTAAGTCAACTTGTTCGTTTAACGCTTTACGTTAAAACATTGGAACCCAGTTCGTTCAGAACCAATTTTATGTCCAAAAGCTTTCAGCATTTATTTCCGATTTATCAAATGATTCCGCTCACGATCAAAGATAGTGTATAACTTAATTTCATGTATTATGTTCGCCTCTGATAGAAATTCGTTTATAAGTACAGTGTCCCATATACTCGTATATACTAATTATGGTAAAATAAGCATTATATGTCGGAATACCTACAGTAACCTGAAATTTAAAAAAATCAACAAATCAATCATCCTCTTTTTATTTATTCAAATAGACCCGCCACTGGGATATACAAGGTACTGAAAAATTGCACAGCCACACGGCTGGAAATATTAGTTTTGATGTAGTTAGCCTGTTTACGAACTTTCCAGTGGACAAAACACTTAACAACAGAAAACAAAGACTACAAAATGATAACGCGTTAGAGACACGAACACAACATTAAGCATAGACACCATTATGTAACTTTTAACAGTTTGCATTAAAACGACATATTTTCAAATACAGAATGAATTCTACCAACAAGATTTCGGGTTCGCAATGGGTTCCTCTTTATCTTCCATTGTTAGTAACATTTTTAAGGAACACTTTGAGCGACAACATGTCTACAGATACACAAGCAAACCAATAGTTTGGTGGAGGTATGTTGATGATGTTTTTGCAATTTGGTCCTATAGTATTGATGAAGTAAACATATTTCTTGAACATATTAACAGAACAGAAACCTCCATCAAATTCACATTAGAAACAGAGCAACAATATCAGTTACTTTTTCTTGATACACTAATCACACGCGCAATGAATACTTTTGAAATATCAGTATACCATTTTGATTTTCTGATTTGCCTTCAAAGAAGAGATATAATTATCACCTTTTTTCCAAAATGTTTGCTCTAATATTCTTGATAACGAAAAGTTAGCAATAATTTTGCGTTGACACTTGTTCTAAAGCTTAATTAGATACCTGAAATGGATAATATTTATTTTGACTTAAATATAAATTTATTAATAAGGTAAGTAGTTATTCAAAATCGCTAATAATTGGGATGAGTTCTTCAGGACAGCAATTAAAAAACTATTATTTCTAAACCAATAAAAGTAAAATTAACAATAGAATAGCCGCGGTAACAAACTTGTGTTTGGGTTGAATAAATCTTTTATCAGGAAAAGCGAAGTGAGTAAAGAAAACAAAAATGTATCAATTTATATCGGTACCAGTACTAACTTATGGAACTGAGTCCTGGGTTCTATCCAAGGGTCTACCTAAAGAACGAACTTCAAGCGTGTGAGATGCGGATATAATAATAATAATAATAATAATAATAATAATAATGGTCTTTATTGCAAAAAAAAAAGAATATATACATACTCGTACATAATAAATTCCACTATAAAAAAGAAGTTGAGCTTTTTCTGTTTGCAAAAGGCGAAATTCAGATACCATCCACAAGTAAAATGGTTCTGTTTCTCCACTTAACCTTTGACCGTTGAATTAAATACAGAAACTCAAAGTGTGAAGTTCTACTATTAATATAAATACTTGCAAAAGATAAAACGAAAAGTAAGAAACTAAATAAATATAAATTAGTGATTTTAGATCGATTACTGGTTTTGAATCTCAAAAAGGCTACGTTTATAATGGCGCTTGAACTTGGATGTGTTAAGTTTTTTGATAAATGTACGCATAGAATTATACAATTTTAAAACGTTATAAGAAAAAGATCTCTCAAAAATGGTATATTTGTGACTAGACATAGTTAAAAGTCTCTTATTTCGAACGTTAATATTGTGAACATCGGTTCTGAAACGGACTTCGTCATGAAGATAACTACGAGTTCGGGTATTTATTAATGTATGGGACATACAACCAAAATGAAATCATCGGCGGTTATTCATATTGAGCCACTTAACTTCTGAAAGTTTGTAAAAACTGCGATTGTACTTGCGGAGACAAATATAAATCTTGAGCAGGAATTTTGAAATCTCTGAATTCGTTTTGCGTCGGTGTTAAGCAGACAAGGGCCTTATACAAAATCGGCATAATTAAAGTGGAATAGTACCAAGGCATTTGATGGACATACTCTTGCACTTCTTGTTAAGATATGTCTATTAATGTACAGTTTTTTACTAGAATTTTGAATAGATAGTGTGTTGCTTCCAATATGAATGTTGACTACAGGCAAAATACGTTCCCTTAGTGCAGACTTACCAAAAAGCATAACATTTGATTTTTAGCTTTAAGAAGAAGTGAATGTTTTTTAGAAAATTCCAAGTTTGCAAATCGTGATTAATTGCGTCACTGGCAATTTGAGCATTTTGAGAATCAAAAGATAAATATCGTTGGGTGTCATCAGCATAGAAATGACAGTTACACATTGAGACAGAACTTATAAAATCAGCAGTATAAATTATATATAAAAGTGGTCCTAGAATTGAACCTTGTGATACACCTGCCGTCACCGCTCTTAAGGTAGAGATGTCTTTGTCTATTTTAACGAACTGAAATTTAAAGTGTAACTTGCTCAGTAGGAGATTGTGATCAATCATATCGAATGCTTTGGAATAATCTAAAAGTACCACAGTACCAGTATGGACAGCATGTTCTTATCAGTAGCAGTTAAAATATCATCCAGGATACACATAAGAGCAGTGGAGCAGCTGTAGTTTGGTCGAAATCCAGATTGAACAGTGGCTAAAATTTTCTGATAATGCAAATTTTTTCTAATTTGTTTTTGTAACTTTTTCTAATATTTTAGAAATAGCTGGCAATAAGCTTCTAGGACGCAGCTCCGTAAGAGTGGATAGTGTAGTAACCTTAGGAAGTGGTATAATTTGCACAATTTTCCAATTACTAGGAAAATAGGAATTTTCTAAACAGCAATTGATTATGTGGAGTAAAAATGGAATTTAAAAAGGGCAACACATTTTGATTATATTAATGTTTACTTAATCTGCACCAGTAGAGTTAGAACTTATAGTGGATAAGGCACTTATTAAGTCACTTTCAAAAGCAAGGAAAAAATGAAATTGTTAGAAATCTGAGGTTTAACATTGGAAGTGTAATAATTTAAAATTGCATTGTCCGGTTGAATTTGATTTTTAGTAATTTCATAGATAAAGTAGTCATCAATTTTAGTAGTATTACGAAGATGTTCAGGAATATCTGGTTTTTTAAATATACCGTGAATATCTAGGGTTTTAAGAGCTTTCCATAAATTTTTGGTGTTGGTTTCGCTAACCATAGACTTTTTTCTCGTCTTACTGCGTTAGTTGTATAGTTGCGTAAATTTTTGTAATAATACCAATGAACGGGGTTTTTGGTCTTTTTAAATTTAGAAAGCGCTTTATGCCTTAATGAGATCAATAATTTCATATTATCCGTTAGCCATGGAGCTTTTGGCTTACTACAACGGACAGTCCGTACAGGTGCAAATTTATCGAATAGATAAAGAATGAGAAGAATAGAGGGAATCACGAGAATGAATCGGCTATGAAATAAAAAGAAGATTAAATGTAGAAGCGCTAGATGTTATAATTTCAAAAGGCAAACTCAGATGCTTTGGCTATTTGGTGCGAATGAGTGATAACAGGGGAGTAAAGAAGAGAAAGACCTGGCAACACCTGGAATAGAGAAGTCACCAGAATGCTCAAGGAAAGAAAAAGTGCATGGAGCCACGCTAAGTTATTGGCGCTATCTCGCAAGAAATGAAAGAAGTTTATAGACAATATATGACCCACCACAGCTATACACCGAAAGGTAGAAGAGGTCCGGATTATGCATGTATGTATGTATTTCTAAACCAATTTACTTGGAAAACTTTATTACCCTATCAAGGCGAAACTATAATAATGTAATAGTTGTAAAATTGTAGAACGTGGTTACTTACAAAAGTGAGGTTGGTACGTCATTTTTTGGCAAAATGAGTAATAAGCAAATCATGTTGACTAATATGTCAGATTTGCAGTTTAGACTAGGCACAATGTAATTTGCTTATTAGCGATTGTGCCAAAACTGACATACTAATCTCACATTTTTGTAAGAACCCTAATTTTATATTTTTACAAGTAATTACAATTATTAAATTCTTGTAGTTTCGCCTTTATAAAGGAATACATTTTTCTGAAATAGTGGCTAGAAACAAACTTGTTCTTTTTGAATTGCTGCCCAGAAGAACGATTTTGTGTATCAATCAGTCATTCGTTACTGTCCTACAATAATAATAATAATAGTTGAAACAATTTGAAAAATTGTAAAATTATAAAATAGACAGTATGCCTGCTCGGAATTAGGAATACCCGAAAGTGTTCTACTTTCCTCACCTAAGTAAACAATATATTGGAACGCCACCTAAACTAACAACCACTCATTTTACAGAGGAAATTGAGAGATAAACAGATTTAATCTGAATTCCAAATAATTACAACTAGAAAAGATCTGGAGCAAAAAATGAAAAACCATATTAGAACAACCCCCTTGAAACCAATTCATAAAGGAAACACTATGAATTCCAACCCTTAAACCTTTTCAACGCACAATCTTTTATCAAAAGTACTTAAAAAGTAAGGTAACCAACAAAAGTAAAACAAGTTTAACCAACATCTTAAAAAAATAAACTTTTAGGTATAAAGACAGATAAATTTAAATCTGCTCACCCTCTTAAACTTACTAAAATGAAAGAAGTAAAGCCAAAGAAAGAACTAACAGTCAGAATTAGGGATGATACATAGACAAGGGAATGGAAAATAAAAATAAAAATTACCCATAAAACTTAACACAACACATCATACCATGGTTACTTGTCCAAATAATCACTTATAATACCATGAGTAGTCAAAGTTATGTCGACTATTTTTGTGGTGGTGTCACGAATGTCCATTGCGCTTTGGTACGATTAGGACGAGTGCGATAGAACGAGTCCTAATCCCAAGCGCAATGGACATGAGTAGTGATACCACCGCAAAAATAATCTACTTAACTTTGACTAAGAATGGTATTCGAGGGACTATTTAATGAACCAAACTACCTTTTTCAAATTAGTTTTCAGTAAATCTAGCAACAAACAACGCAATTTCTATAGTAACAGAACACTAATGTCGACTTTTTCTAATAAAAATCGCATTTGTTAAAAATAGTCACTTGAATACCTTCTAGGAAGATATATCCACTGATATTTTTTTGATTGGTCAAGAAACGTCAGAATTCTGGATTTTCATTGGTTACTTTTCGACAGATGACAGGTGAACTGAATAGTCAACAATATCATAAAATTTCAGTAAAATATGTAAGTAAAAAATATACCTTCTAAACAGCTACATTTTTGGAAGCTGAAGACAATTTTATTAGCCTAATCGTATTAACAAAAGATGTTACCATCCGAATACTCATACACTTTTAAAAGACAGGTAATTAATAAAATAGAGGATAATTATTCCTTCACTAATCCAAAACACTAATTGTACCTATAATTTACAGATCAAACTTGTAAACGTCCTTTTGTCCTATATTGTTATACCAATTTGTTTTTATTCTCTGAGGAAGTTAACCTAGTTTTAGCGAAACGTTAGATATTCTAAATAAATAATTTTTAATTACATGTATTGACTTAAACGACAAAATTCTTATTTTAAGTTTGAAAAAAAAATATATTAGCTGATTTTATTCTCTAAATGTGTAAGATAGATAATCTCTGTGAGGAAAGTAGAACACTTTCGGGTATTCCTAATTCCGAGCAGGCATATTGTCTATTTTATAATTTTACAATCACAAGAACCACAGACGTAAGAGATAGAGTAACAAGGGCAACACATCACCAAGACACACAACTCACACAATGGTTGCTGCGCAAGCACCAAAGGCGCGCTCCAACTCTGTATCCCGAATCCCGGGCAAGTTGAGCATTGTACCGCCAGATGCCAGCGCATAAAACACCAGCTTCGACACCACAAGGTAAATGAGGTTACAGATTATACATACATACAATCACAAGAACAGCTGTAATTCAAAAATAAATAATTTGAAAAATGTAGGCGAAGCGGCAATTACGACTAGTAAAAAACATTAATTTTTCCAGCGTATTGCATACATTATTCTAGGTTATGTTAATATACAAATTTACGGGAATACGTCGAAAAAAATTACTTCATACACGATCGATCAATAATGTCATTTTCTGGACGAAATGATACTTTGCTTCTCCTCCTAAAAAATCATTCGAAAGCAGCAAAAACATTTTACGCAGGCGTTGCACACAACGCTTTTCTGCAGCTTTATCAACATAATGAAAAGTATTTATTAACAATATGAAATTTATTTTCAGCGTGTGAAAAGATTTTCGCACTTCAGTGCGTCAATTATTTCGCCCACGTCGTCTAGGGTAGCATAAATAAAAAAAAACTATATTTTACCATGTTTTGTTTGTTAATGTACAAGGTCTAGGCATGCAGAGTACCAGGTATCTTAGACACCGACTGCTATGGTCATATGGTCCAAGTCAAAAGAGCAAACTTCGCATACTGACAGCGATGCGCGAATGTCCCCTTTTCGACGGATGTCAAAAAAAAATGTTTTGCCTACTAGCATCATTTGAATTATTATTTATAAACAGGTATTAATTTATGAAAGCCATAGTTACAAATATATTATTTAGCTAACATAATTATAAAAATTGCTCTGTTTTTATTGGTATGGAAACGATTTACATATTTTGGGTCTCCCTTCTTAAATAAGATTTCGATAGTACGAGTACATAAAGTTTTCTATGTACCTCGGGCGTAATCAACGTCTTTGGTCCTTGACGTCCTATACCATTTGATACATAAATAAGTATTTTCAACGTTACCAATGACAACGTGAGGAAAATAGGTATATAATTTTAACATTATTACTGACAACTAAAAAGTTGACATTTTAGTACAAGATTGCAAAAAGTTATTTTAAATTATTACAACGCTCACAGTCTCCTAGTCGCAGACTACTGAAAAACACTGTTACAGTTTAACCCTTTTTTTCTGGTGCCGCGGTTACAGTTCCTCCACGTACTTGTAAATAATATACATGGCAACCGGTTAGCCATGATAATAAATATATTAGTAAACTGGATATTCAAAAACCTACTAATTGGAAAGCAGGCATGATAAACTACTTGCAAGATTCTAGTAGTATCCTATACTGACATTTATGGGTTTTGTACTTAATAAAATAACATTTTTCGTTATTAGCATCAAATGGGTGCAAGAAGTCTATATAAAATGTGCCGTCATAAAGCAGTCGATGTTTAGGAAAACGCTCGTCAATAATTGCAATCTGTCGAACTAGGTTTCATTGCATCTTTGCCATGGTTACAGTGACACTAAAATCGAGGATGATGCGATTGTCAATAAAACTGCATTTTCGAAACATTACGTTCGTCTGCAAGAAATTTGCAATATTATTAAGGAAATAATAATTTAATCGAAATTAGTCCGTAATTGACATATTTACTTGAACTAAATTTATTTGAAAGATTGAAAAGACAACTCTTCTAGGTTTCCTAGTAAATAAAGATTCTCACAAATACAGAGGTACCGCCACCCATAACAGGAAAGTCACAATTAGTAGCCAAAACCAATCACGAATGAAACTTTTTTCCATATTTACGTCAAAAATTCAAAATAAAATAGTTGCGAACGCGAAGTACTACCCATATTTTTGTTTCAACAACATTCAACAGAATCGTCATCTTAAGGTTATCCAAATACATATGGAATAGAAATTACCGAAAATAATAAATGTATATATTTTTTTTAAAAAGCAGGGCGTCGGCTTGAATTAAACATACATTTTTTTATTCTTCATTTGTTACAAAAACGTGTTACAAACAATGAAAAACTTTAGTATAAGAGACATACTAACACCAAAATTGATTTTGAGTAAAGTATAAACAGTTCTATACAACTTTGCAATTATTTTTGATGATGAAAAATGTGGGGAAAAATAAAAATCCAAGGTAAAGGGAGCATTTTTGGAAGTAAAATTGCTGCCTGTGTGATAGTTTTAAATAACTGTATCCATTTGTTTTATAAGTAAAATACTATTTGTTTCTGTATTTTTGAAAATATAAAATACATTTAATTGTTTCAATTACCGTTTTCATTTGTTTTTGTTCAATTGTATCCAAGCTACTATATCATATTATGTATAAATTACACAATATCCACCATATTCCTAATTATTTGTATCAAAATTGGGGTGTTTCGGTAAAATCTATATCTCTAACAAGGTGTACGAGCATGTTGAAAACTTGGGTGACACTGCTCTATTGAACTGCGAATTTCTACACTCAACCTGAAAATGAAAATTCAGCTTGTGCTGCACACATCGTAGCTCTAACATAACATACTAGCATGCAGGTTTTTCCTAATTGGTTATTGAAAACTCACGTGATACAAAATTGAATACAGAACCTGAATGTAAGGAGTAAGTTGCTAGTATTCAGAGAACACAAGAGTAGATAGGGCTGCTTATTATTTAGGCTTTGAACGGAAAATGTTATTTTGATTATCACTGAATTGAGATTTAATTAAAGTGATTACCGGTTTCACAGCTCCTTAGCTTATGGTCTAACAGTTCCTGATTTGGAGTCATAAATACGCTGATACATAATTCCGTTTAAGGTTTTAAACTGAATCTGTAATGGCCATCGCTAAATTCCGTTATGAAAACTTTGGTGCGAAAATACCCAGAATAACTGGTCTGCTTGTAGCCTTTTAAATGTACCTATTGTGTAATAAGTGGTCGGTAAAATACATGTCAAACTGATCTCTATTGCATGGAAAGAGAAGTGACATTTTTAAGCTATTCATAGAGTTTAAACTATTATTTTAACATGAGTGCATGGTGATGATAACAAAATCATCAGTTATAAAAGCACCAGTTATAATTTGTGCTATGATAACTGATAAATTTGAAAGTATATATATTTAATTCATTCCATGCTAATGTTCGCTTGCATCTGAGTATTTAATCAATTTACAAGTTCTTAGCCTTGTTAACTTGGTTTAGTTGCTTGCTACAAACGCAATAATTAACAAAATGGGATAGTGCAAGCCTGTTATCGATACTTGAAAACAGTTTTGTCATGGAGCGATTTTGCCATGCCTTCTATGGTATGCCAGCTCCTTAAGACACGTGTACTCTTCATAATCTGTTAAGCGATGCTTTCAATATATTATGGCCGTTGTCATATTAAGTTATATATATATGACCGCGTAATTTGTGCAACAATTTGGGTAAAAAAGAATTCGAAAAAGAGGCGGGAACTAATAACTACGAAGCCCAAATCGATGAAAACGGTTTGAAATCGAGTCGATGATTTATTAGTACCGTTGGTGAAAAGTACGAATGAACAGACAGTGCCGATAATTGTGGCATTTTAGATTTAAAACTGAAAAGAGCTAGATATTTGCATCAGCATCCTTCGTTAATCTAAAATTATTTCCCGAACCAAGATTCGAGCTTGCGACCTCTGGTGCGACAGTCCACTAAGGTTGTTACTACACCAATCTGACAGCGTAGTTAGGTTATCGCTTAACGTCTAGTACTGGTAATGCCAATATAAATAGACAAATACATACAAAGAAAAAGACGCCCAATCTCGCCCAAAAGCTTGTGCAAGTTGTACCGAAATAAAATAAAAGTATTGCAGTTTATTCAATCTAAAAGTAAAAAATAGGTTTAAGCATAATGTAGAAATGATATTAAATCAAAATTAAACAGTATATTCTAATCTTTGCAATTTTTAAGTACCAGCCTTTGGAATTGTATTTGGGTTTACTATACAGGCTGTATTTAAATAAAGTAGCATAAATTATGCTTGTAAAACCTTAAGTCATAATAAGAAGATTAAGGCAAACATATATTAGTACAATGTTGTACCCCTGATGCTTTAGAGCAGTGGTCGCCAACCTGTCGATCACGAGCTACCAGTAGCTCGCGGGGGCAATTCTGGTAGCTCTCACAACGAAAATACAAAATCAGAGAAGCTTCCTAAAATTCCACAAAAAAATCTAATTGTCATAATATTAAACATAAACAGCGGCAACGTTGCGGCGAGCGATCTGCCGCTGACGCCATCAAGCTAGAATCGGCTAGAACCGACCAGCCGGACCAGTGCGTTAGTGTTCGAGAACGATCTGGATTGCTTTGAACGGGATAAATACGCACGGCGCGGCGACATTGCGCTTAGTTTAAAACTGAACGCGTAACCAACGTCCAGCGGTTGGGTTAGTAGTGAACAACAAAAAATAATATTATGGCAAGCAGTTGTAAGAAGGTAAAGACATACCACTTTCATTCGGAATGGGAAGAACAATACTTTTTTACAGAAGTTAAAGATAAAAATGTGTGTTTGTTATGTAATACTTCGGTCTCCGTTGCTAAAAAAGGAAATATTGAGAGACATCATAAAACTGTACATTCTAATTTTGAAAAATCATTTCCACTACATTCTGCCGCCAGAAAGGAGAAACTGAAACAGTTAAAAAAGCAGTTAATTGGACAACAATCAATATTTTTAAGAACAATCGACAAAAATAAGGCTGCAACTGAAGCATCGTACCGTGTGTCCCAGATAATTGCACAAAAAAAGAAACCTTATGAAGACGGGGAAATGATAAAACAGGCGTTTTTAGAAGCTGCTGACTCGTTATTTGCCAACTTTAGAAACAAAGACGAGATAGTTTCAGCTATAAAATCTATGCAACTTTCTGCTAATACAGTGATGAGACGTGTAGAAGTAATGAGCAATGATATTTTTTTACAGTTAAGAACTGACTTAGATAACTGTGTTTATTTTTCACTTCAACTGGATGAATCAACAGATGTCGTTGACACTGTCCAGATGGCCGTGTTCGTCAGGATGGTTTTTAGTGATTTTACGATTAAAGAAGATCTTTTGAAGTTTATTCCACTGAAAGGACACACTACTGGACAGGAGTTGTTTTCTCATTTAAAAAATATTATTTCTTCCGAGAAAATTCCAATATCGAAAATGGTAGGCTTGACAACCGATGGCGCTCCAGCTATGGTGGGTTTTGATAAGGGTCTGGTGGCGTTATGTCGTAAAGATGAAACTTTTCCGCAATTTCTCTCTTACCACTGCATTATCCATCAGGAAGCATTATGTGGAAATTTCCTGAAACTAAACAACGTTATGAAACTGGTGGTAAAAATTGTGAACAAGATTAGAGCTCAAGCGTTACAAAGAAGATTATTCAAAACCTTGGCCGATGAAGTTGACTGTCAATACGGGGACCTACTCCTTCACTCTGAAGTCCGATGATTAAGTAGAGGACGGGTGCTGAAACGTTTTAATGATGTCCTATCTGGCATAGTTCAATTTTTCAAAAAACGCGATGAACCGACTCCGGAACTAGAAAATTCAATCTGGCTTAGAGATTTTGGTTTTCTCGTGGACATTACCGAGAAATTAAACGAACTTAATTTGCAGCTTCAGGGGAGAGACAAAGAACTAGCAGAAATGATTTCTGATATAAAAGCATTTATCAAAAAGCTGGAGTTTTGGGAACAAAACCTAATTAACAGCGATGCCAAGCATTTTCCTATTCTTTCAGAAAAAATATCTCAAAATCCATTAGAACCCTATGACAGCAAATATCATGTAGAAATAGTTTCTACCCTGAAGAATAACTTCAAAAATCGTTTTAAGGATTTCAACGAAATGGCTTTAGTAGCGCAGTTTGTTGTTTCACCCTTTATGGAAATTGATATCCAACAGTTTGCAACTTGTGTTATGCAGAACTTTGGCGAAGACATCGCTGCAACAGAAATGGAAGTAATTGATTTTCAAAATGATTTAGCCTTAAAATCGTTAGTCTCAAGTACCAAATGTATCTGGCCTATTGTAAGTAAAGACAAATATTCAGTTCTATGCCGTGTTGCCTTGAAAGTGAAAGCATTATTCAGTTCAACCTATTTGTGTGAATCTTCTTTTTCCAATATGAAGTTTATTAAGAACAAATATCGCAATCGACTTACAGATGAACATTTGGATAATTGTATTCGAATGGCTGTATCAAATTATACTGCAAACATTAAAAAAATTATCGATGAGTCTGAGTGTCAGCCTTCTCATTGAACGTGCTTTTTTATTTTTCAATGTTTATGTTCATGATAGTGCGTTACTTTTTTGTTGTTATTATTAACTATTTTTAAATCTTACGTGACATGCCGTTGTGGCTGGATAAAAGTTTGTGTTTATTTTTCAAACAACTTCGTTTGGTAGGTAGGAATGTAGTTATTATTAGTACCTATGTATTATGTATTACCAGTTAAATAAATAGTAAAATAAATACATATAATGATAAATTAACTGTGGATTATTTCATTTACGTTGCGTTACGTGGCTTCCGTGTGGGTAGCTCGCTGTTTATTCCAAAATTAACAAGTAGCTCAACACATTGAAGAGGTTGGCGACCACTGCTTTAGAGCCTCTTAAAGGCATATTTAAATTAATTAATCCTTTACACAGAGTACTGTTATTTGGCACACGTCAGTATCTCTTGATAAGCAGGGTGTGTTACTTAATGGTTGGGAAATTAATACACAGACTGTAATAGTAAACTACAAAATCTTAGCTGATTTCTAAATATCTAAATACGAACAATAGCCAATTGTAGAAGTATAAAAAATAACAAACATAATTCGTTAATAATGACACGACTGTTTCTTCTGTTGGTTTTACATCTTTTGCTATATTTTTTCTTATCAATGAAATACTGGAAAATTATATTCACGGCTATTTCATCTACACGGAATATCAGAGTATAAACAGACATTTTTATACACTGAAGAATAACAACTTTATATACTAATTAAAAATTACCTTTAGGAGCTATAAAGTCCTTTGTTCTAAAATAAAGTACACATCTTTATAATTGCTTTTCCTGAAATGCTAACTTAGCCAGGTTCAAGCTGTTTAAACAAAAGTTGTCTGTTTCTTTAAAGACTTGTCGAAAACCAGAACAGAGAGTGAGATTTGATGCACTTAAGTGCGCTTAATAGTGAAATAGGTCAAATTTCACTATTAAGCGCACCACCTGGCAATGGCTTTAAAGCTTTCACTTAAAGTGATACATTTATTTTATTTATATGTGAATGCATCACGTCTCGACAGTATTCAACGATTACAGCGATGTGTTGAGCGAATTATGTTAATAAATATTTTTTTGGAGTGACTCAATTTCAACTATGGTATAAACGTCGCTGTATCGATTCCAACCACCCCATTTAGCTAACCCGTATACTATTTATTTCATAAATCTTTTGTAATAATATGTATAACAATAATTATAGGCTACAGAGCGATCAAAAACAAAATTGATCGCGGGTGCCCATGAAAATTATTATTACTGCCTATACTGCACTTTAGAAAGCTACATTTAAACTGCAATTAACTGTATTATTACTTCATGTGACCTATGAATAGCCTAATAAGCTACACAAACATGCTAAAATATGTAATTTTAACCAAATGTATACATTACATTGATAGGTAACATTAAAATAACGTGTGGAGAAATTAAACAAAACCTTGAAAGTGAGTAAGTTAAGCTGTTTAATCAACATCGAAGTTTGTATTGCCTATACGAATTTGGTGTGAGTTATATCTCACCAGTATGTACAATCGATCAATGAAATAGTTGTTTTAGTTACACACATATATTAGTGAACACCATAGTTAAAATTCAGTTAAAATAACTGAAGTATTGCACTGTTTTCATTGGCAACAGTTTATGTAATATGTATTTATTTATGTATCTCCTTTTTTACATAACGTAACCAGCGTCTTTGGCCCTTGTCGTGTTATAACCCTCAGTACTCCGCACCTGGCGCTATAACTATCACTCCTTGGTCCAAAAACGCCTGTTTTATGGCCTTGTTCTATAAATAACTACTAAGCATTCGGCATCTCAAGAGAAGCATTTTCGGAGAATTATTTATCAAAATCTCTTTTTATTTGTTCTCATTATGTTCCAAAAGAAGACGAAATAGAATAATTCTTAAATAAGAAATTCATAGTTTTTAATAAATCGCACAATAATAATAATAATAAATAGGGCATGACCAATAACAAATGTTAAAGAGGTAAATGAAGAAGGATGTTTTTTCCGCAAGTTTAATATCAAAAAATTGCTACATATAGCCTCAAGCCAGTCCTGTCACTTGTTAGTTCAAGATGCGTTACTATTTTAATTAGATGTATAAAATTAAAAAGAAGTTATATCATATGTAAGTATAACGATCATTGGCATTACATAACTGTTTGTGTAGGTTTATTTTATAATTTTCTTTTACTGAAAATGACAAAATTAGCTTATTAATTAGTCTAAACATATAGATAGCAATTTCTACATAGGAAATTTGTGCTAAATTATACAACAATAAATTATGACTTATCGACCTTATTATCGGTTGTTTCATCACAAAAAAGAAATCTTGTTAGAATTAGCTGCCTATATTCGTGTTGCCATTTTTACATCTGAATACAAATACCGAAAATAAAATTGCCTCAAGAATGTTACTTCCAGAACTGCTTTTTTGTGACGAAATCGAAATTAACAAGGCTGAGTAGGCAGCAATATCGTTTTACTGCTTATTACTCGTATTACCTATAATGTAATGTATTATTACTTATTTCGCATCGAGCTATAGAATATTCATTAATTAAATCTATTCTATGCAAATATTATATATAAAAGAGATTCTTTTTATTTCAACGATTGCTGTTCCAGTGAGTAAATTGTATTTATAACTTGCCTTTAGCTATTTATGAACTTATTAACTTTATTCTCTCTTTTCATGTGTTCTCTTCTTAACAGAAGAATCGTGACACTGTGAATCATCGTCATGTAAGAGATCTGTCGCGGACGCATCGAGTAATCTCACAATCTCTTTTTCTGTTATTAGCTAATCTGTTAGCCTGACACATGGATTCACCCGTTAGATTTTTATTTGGTCAGACCATCGCTTTGGTAACCTTTCGCTTAACCTGGTACCTTCTACTTTTCCCTGAACAATCAGCCGTTCTAGGTTAGTGCTGCTTCTTCTGGTTATGTGGCCAAAGTATGTCATTACATTAGCATATATTCTACTGGAAAGATGATTGGAGTTTTTTATTTCGTTTACTACAGATACATTGGTTCTATGTGGTGTCCGTAGAATTCTGAGCAGACGCCTCCAGCACCACATTTCAAAGACAACTCTAAAGTCACCTATAACTCTCAGATCTGCACGATTATCTCTCTGACGATCAACAATTTCTATGAGTCCGCATATCGTATGTTACTGATTTTGGTTCCTTCGATTGTGAAACCACCTTCCCATTGATCAATAACTGTTTTCATTATATTTTCGCCATAGTTATTAAATAACAAAAAGGATAGTACGCAACCTTGCCTGACGCCCTTTTTGATGTTGCAGGGTTGCGATATATGATTATCAACCTTTACGATTGCTTTACTATTTGGATATAGTTTCTTGATTAAAATATTGAGGTGTTTGAATACCCTCATTTCTGCTAAGATTGTCTACAATTTTGCCATTTTATGCTGTCGAAAGCATAAAGCATAAAGCATAAATATAAGGGTACTGTATGATCTCTTGCTTTCTCTATCAATGCCAATCAGCATTTGCTCCGGGGTTCGTTTTCCCTTTACAAACCCTGTCTGTTCTTCGGCTAATTTGCCAGGCTAAATATCTTTTTAACCTTTCGTTAATTATTATGTGGAGCATTATCTTGCTGGTATGAGATATCAACGCGATTAGTCTGTAATTTACGCATTTGGTTTTCTGCTACATCGCGGAAATCTATATTGTGCTACATATATTATGAATTGTGTCAATGCCAATTTAATCCATTTTCTTTATGACTTCTATAGTGATTCTATTGAGCCCTGGTGACTTCTACTCCTTATTTTCCTCATGGCGTTTAATACTTTATCTCATAATATGTCAAGTTCCGTTTCTGTATGGTTGTTGCTTGGTCATCATTGTACCGTTGCTCACAATATTTTCTCAACACTTCTAGGATGTTATCAATTTCAGGTACTTTACTTACAATAATGCTCATTACCAGACCAACAGAATGAAAATGTCGTCAAAAAGGGAATGGAGAAGGAAATGCATAAAAACAATAAGCAATTTAGTTAGCTTACATGAAAGAAGAAGAGGAGATAAACTGATTAAATTAGGTGATTCGAACACAGTTGTGGGAGAAGGAATAGGCAAAAGAAACAAAAGAGGTCAGATATTAGTGATTTCTGATAGATGGAGAAAGAAATGGTTGTAGCAAATACATTGTTTGAGCAACCACTAAGAAGAAAGTACACTTGGGTTAAACCGAGCGACACCAGTAGATACCAAATAGATTATATATTAGTGAGGAGAAACAACAATCTCAACTACAAAGTCAAACATAACCCAAGAGCAGACATTAACAGTGATCACAACTTAGTGTTTATAAAAGTTGGAAATTTTATAGACCCGCAAGAAAAATTTAAAAATGGGATACGACAAAACTAAAAACACAAGGGAATATAGTATAATATCAAACAGCTGTTAACCAAAATCAAAACAGTGGCGATGATACTTCTGCAGTAACTCTAGGTGACAAATGGGTAAAACTCAAAAAATGCAATTACTATAGCGGTAACAAATACTCTAGGCGTAGCAAGGAAAGAAGCAGGGAAACCATGGATAAATGATAACGTCATCCAACTAATAGAAGATAGAAAAAAATACATAACGCAAGAAAAGACGAAGACAAGACGAAATATAAAAAATTAAGAAACGCCGTCAACAGAGCAGCCAAAAAAACAAAAGAAGAGTGGTTAAATGACATTTTCCAAGAAAGCATATAGTACTGATAATATACCAGCGGAACTATTCCAGGCTTTAGATAGCTAATATAAGCTAGAGACGTTATGTATTCATTAGTTAAGAAAATTTATGAAACGGGATAAATGCCCGTTGATTTAAAAAAAAGTATAACGGTAATATCACCAAAAAAGGCTAAGGCACCTAATTGTGAGGACTATAGAACTCTAAGTATACTTTCACACGAGTCAAAAATACTAAGAAGTATCATTTAGAATCGAAGATTGAATTGCAGTTATCAGATTATCAATTTGGCTTTAGGAATAATATAGGAACCAGATAAGCTATATTATGCCTTCGTACACTAATAAAAGAAACCTTAAGAATTAATAAACAACTATATATTGCTTTTATAGACCTGCAAAAAGCATTTGATAATGTAAAATGGAACTTAATGCTGAAAATATTGAAAGAAATACAAATATACGACAGAGATAGGTCTATAATATGTAAGCTTTGCAAACAACAAGAAACAAACATAAAAATCAATGGTAGTGAAACTAAAATGCAAAAATAAAGAAGGGGTCAGAGTTGTAATTTATCGACATATTTATACAATGTATATATAGAAAAAACTATAGAAGAGTACTTTAAAATTAAAAGACTAATCAAAAGCCTATTTTGTAGCATAGCTCTCTATAGTTCGGAAACATGGAGAATAAACCAAACTGACACAAAAGCTATATACGCTATTGAAATGTGTTGCTGGTGACGGGTTCTGAAAATAAGATGGACAGACCGGGTTACTAATGTGGACGTGTTGGAAAGAATCGACGAAGAAAAACAAATATGGAAGATGATTCAAGAAAGACGATATAGATGGTTAGGCTATGTTTACAGATACCATCAATTTATAGTAAATGTGATTAAAAACATGCAGTGAAATACGTCGGCAGTAGAGCACTTTATAGACCAGGCAAGCTTATCCCACTAGATTTTGTGTCACAAGGACTTTAGCGCTAAGCCGTTGGCTGCGCTGACCGGTAACCGTGCGTTCTGTCGTCTGTCAACCAAGCAAGACTGGAAACCGGATTCAATTAAAAAGAGAAAGAAGAAGAACAGATCCTTGATGTTATTTTGGTATGCATAATGCATAATACTTGTAACGCTGCACATAAGTTTTTAAAATACACTGTGCCAATAAATTAGGGGAACACTAATAAAATCATCAATGCTGTTGAAGATAATGAAATTTTGGATTTTCTTTCATATGTATCTATTAGACAAAAGCTTCGTAAGTAGTAATTCGCCTACTTTATGCAACTCGGTACTTTGTTTTTGCATGTATTGCCAGATAAGTAACTTAAGTACATAATGCAAAGTAACCTTTACAATATCCAGTAGCTGTACATTCAACGAAAATGGAAACAAGTGAATGTCTACGTCATTATTTTATTTTTCTACGCTGATTACCACTAAAATGAGGCATCTTAGTCAAGTTCAAGTTGCACGAGCCGTAACATTAATTGAAGAAGGCCACACCTTACGTCAAGTTGCAAGAGAACTTAATGTGAGCCCTTCTGTTGTGTCCAGGGTTTGGAATCGTTACTTAGTGACAGGAAGTTATGGTAGGAGACCTGGTCAGGGCCGAAAGCGCGCAACAACCGTACAGCAAGACAGATTTGTGCGCAATTGTGCGCTTAGACGACGCACATCCACTGCTAGAGACCTACAAAATGACCTCAGAAGAGCCAGTGGTATCCAGGTTAGTACAGAAACCATAAGAAAAAGGTTGCGGGAGAACAATCTGAGGGCAAGAAGGCCAGTCCGAAAACCACAATTGACTCAGAATCACAGAAGAGACCGGTTGGCATTTGCTCAACAACATGCAGATTGCGGAATGGAGCAGTGGTCATCAGTGCTTTTCAGTGATGAGTCAAGATTTAGGTTGACACGTTGTGATGGTCGTCTTCGAGTTTGGGCACGTGCACGGGAACGCTATCGTAAAGAACTGGTTCAGCAGGTTGATAAGTTTGGAGGAGGATCTGATATGGTGTGGGCTGGTATCGCTTTTAACATTCGTACAGATCTCGTTGCTGTACCTGGACAAATGAATGCTGCCCGATACATCGAGGACATTCTTGCTAACCATGTGGTACCTACTGCGGCCCGTATAGGTCCTGGATTTCTGTTCCAGCAAGATAATGCCCGTCCACACGTAGCAGCTCAGACAAGAAGGTTCTTGGAAAAACACCAAATTCCCGTGATGGGCTGGCCCGCTCTTAGCCCAGACCTGAATCCAATTGAGCACTTATGGGACGAGTTGGATCGGAGGATCAGGAACAGACTTGTAGCTCTAGAGAGTCTTCAACAGCTCATGGTAGCTTTTTTGGAGGAATGGACCAACATACCTCAAGAAGATATACGGAGATTGAGTGAAAGTATGCCTCGAAGGTGCCAGGCCGTTATCCAAGCTCACGGAGGTCATACGCGCTACTAGCTTTCTTTGAATGTTTAATTTTTTGAAGTTTATTATAAAGTTCCTAAGCCTTGTTTTGCACAGTTTTGCCATGTTTGTTTGTCCTTTAGATTTAGAAAATGGGAATAATTAAATTTAATTATTTTTTGTTTAAATAAATGATAATAATCTAACTAGTTGACTCACTTTCGCTCCTTGCAGTTTTTAAAAATGGAATTTACCACTATTTTTTTAGTGTTCCCCTAATTTATTGGCCCAGTGAATTTATTTTTGTCATTTCTACATTCTTTTTGAACATCATTCTGTATTTGCTTATATCTATCGATCTTTCGTTGCGTATTGAGACCAGAGTTTTTGAGCAATCTTCTTTGTTTTACCCAGGACGTTTATTTTTCTCCCAAGGTAGAATCGCCTAGCTTTTCAACCTAATCCAAAATATGTTTTTTGTCGTTGACCATTTTGTGTTGAATGAGACATTATTTCATGCAATGCAGTCACATTGTTGAGTATTTGACGAATGTTCTAGGTAAATTCGTCTATGTCGTTTATGTGTAACGGCTTTCGGGCCTTGGTGCCTCTTCGTGATGCTAGTGTCATTCGGATTTTAGTTATAAGTAATTGGTTTATTGATGTTTTCCATCGCACATTTGCTAGAATATATATGTTGTTGGAACATAATTACTATTAGTAATTGCTAGATCATTGTTTATAAGTCCCTCGCGATCGTTGCTTACGCCAATACCAAATTGTCCCACTATATTCCTAATGTGGCCATCTTGTGTGGTTGATTCTATTTTGGCGTTGAAGTCACTAGTTGTGATTGTTACTTCTTCTTTGTATATTGATTTTATGGTTAGTTTTAAGGTATCATAAATATTCTATATATATTGTTCATCCGTTTGACTGGTGGGCGCATAGACTTGTATTATGTCGAGCACAAACTATGTAACATTCAGCTTGGTGGAAATCATTCTATCGTGTATAGAGTTATATCCTAAAACACATTTGTTAGTTTCCTTTGTAACTATGAAGGCAATCCTGTTTCTGCTGTTTCGTGCCCAGAGAAATACGCTTTATTATATTTTAACGTTTGAAAATGACCCTGGTCTCTCCAGCGGGTTTCTAATATGCCAGTAATTTTGATATTTTATCTTTTCAGTTCGTTTCCGACAATAAATTTCCGGTTTGTAAAAGACCTCGTGTGTTCCACAATCCTATGTGAACTTCATCTTTCGTTGTTATGTATTTGCTTTGATTGATGACTTGTTACGATGTTAGTCTTCTCGGAGATCCGACTGGAGAGCTAGTTTTACTTCCGGATAATTTGGCAGTGAGAGAAATCATCATAGATGTGTTCATAGAACAAAATAATTGAGGTGGAGTCTCATTCCCTTCCTCACTGGTTTAACATATGGAATGGATAAAATAAGAGGTGGGGGAAAGGTTAGGACATGGCTCCTCACGGTTGCAGGTGGTAAGAGGGGACCATTACCTTTATTATCCAGCGACATAGCATTTTATAAATATAGAGCCAGATTTACTTTAACAAAAAATACTATTGTTTATTCTTATATTTATGCAACAATGCCCTTAATTTCCAGAAATAGTAACACCTTATAATATTTTAAGGTAAACTAAAGATTTCCTTGTTCTAAATTAAACTAACTGTGTAAAAAATTTTGAAGGAGTAATTATTGTTAATTCCTGCATGCAATCTTACTGCACTACTTGTAACTAAACGGATAGTATATTGAAAATGTTGTTCAGGTGATTTTTTAATTATTGTGAAATTGCTTTTACCTCATTTACTTATTAATATCCATTCATCTGTTGATTACAACCACTACTTTGGCTAAACTTTTAGTGGTCTCTCTATAAACACCTTTGAACTTAATTTCAGTTACTATACAGGGAAATATTAAATTAGTTTCAGTTGAAAAATGTGAATCGGAAACAATATTTATATGAAATATATACCTACGATATCGCATAATTTCAAATTATTTAGTTCCGTCGTGTTAGGCTATTATTTTTTATCATCTAAAGTTTTAACCGTATTTTTGATAGTCACAACTTTAGTTACTATGTTTTTTTACTGAAAAACAAATTAAAACATTTGTTATATATTCCGCCCCAAACTTTAATCCCTCGGCATTAATAATCACCAATCCCTATGAAGCATAAAAGAGAAAATATGGCAACTTTCCACACCTAATTCAACTTTAATAATTTCGTCTCATAAAAATGTATGCTAAAGCGCATTTTCCGAGAAACAAATTAAAATTTATTCGCACCCTGAATCCTGATTTTGCATTGAAATTGCAGAAGCTTTCGAAGTGTCTGTTGCAGCAACAAGACAGCGTGAGCAAAATAATTGAATTCTTGAGGCTTAAAAGTATTGATAGGAGGATAAATATTTCATTAATAAGAAGGCTGCTGCTACACGAAGGTTGATAAGTATTAAACAATGTAATGCTTTTAAAAACTGCACAACTGGTCTTTCATCAACTTTTGAAACTTTTAATGAATACAGAATACATGAAATCACTTATTATATTAAGGTGTTTGGAACAATGCTGGTAGATCACACTTCTGAAAAGTACCAAATTACACGCGTAGATTACATTTACCTATAATATACTGTGAAGCATTAAAAATTCAAAAGAACAACTTCCAGCAACTTTCTAACCTACTTTATATAGGTGGAAATATAAGTTCTAAAGGTTTGAGTTACGTTGCTCGTGGGAATACTGGAATGTAAGTGGGTAAACCCACTTCGAAAGAAATCTTACGATTTCGTAAAATTTTGAATAAATCACGTTTATTTAATAAAATACAAATCTTATAAAATCCAACCCACCAGTTATGTATATCAGTTACCGATGCTGTCTATACACACACGCATGCAACTTAAATTGATGTTCAAGAAAAAGCATAAACGAGGTAAGCGGATTGCATACTCGTATATCTTTAGCAAGCAATGTAATATTTACCTCACAGTCAGTTATGTGTTATCCTAATAGACATTCTTTTCATGAGTATCTGCGCATACATCGAAATGGTTGATTTTTACAACTTACAATATAATCTTTATTGTTAAATATATTACAAAAGCAGCTTTAGCAAGCTATGTAATACCGGAAAATGTTTACATGCTACAGAGTCAATATTATTCCTACCATGATAAGTTATACTAAACCAGCTAGCTACATACTATAGCAGAAGAAAAGCTAGATGGAAAATCTAAGAAGTTATATATTTTATATTAAATGTCAACATTTAATGTACGTACATACAACCTTTAACCTAGCATGACTGGTCGTATGTTCATAATATTGACAAAACGATCTACTAATATATTAAATTTTAATTATTTGATATTAAAGGCAGAAATAAAATTTACTTTTTATTAGTGAACACTGTTGCTTATGACGAGAGATTGTAACTCTGGTACAGTGGTAGCCAATAAAATCAGGTACGCCTAAATAGACCTAGTGACAAAATTTCTATATTTTGGTATTGCTTAAAGGGTTTCTATGCTCCTAAATTACAGTTACCTGTAATTTTGTTATTATGTCAATGTCATGTAAATTACAATTAAAAAACGATATGGTTAGAATACAAATACAAAAAATTATAAACGGAAAATGTATAACAACATAAATTAAATTATTATTTTGTAATACCGCCACTGTTTGCAATTATAGTTTGTAATCTGTCATGGAAGTTAGAAAATGTCTGATATATTCAGAAGATAAATTGCATTTTTAACTATACTAAACTCAGTGACAATCGCTTGTATTTTCATTTCGCTCGTTAGCCTTTCGAAGACTCGTCCTGTTTCAAAGTCATTCAAATAACGGGCATGTTTTCAATTAACTGATTTTGGACATTCGATGACAGCGAAAAATGTGACAGTTAACTTAAATGCATAGGTTACTAAGGTATTATTCAAAAAGTTGAGTTTATATTGGGACAAAATGGTGTACCCGTTTTTTTGGCAACCGTACATTATTGTCTCTATTGTAAAAAATTGTATTTGTTTACTACCACTTTTAAAAATAAATTCATTGAAGCACTGATAAAGACCAAATAAATGTTGTGTTCAAAATGCATATTTGATTTTTATATTTCTTTAATTTTTTATTTTTATATTTTAATTTTTTATATTTTAACAGGAATTGTGACATATCTACGCACCACGGTGTATATTATGATGAATAAAATACTACTACAATATAAGTAAAAATGTATGTTATTGTCAAATAAATATCAATCAATTCTAATATTTTGCGTGAAAATACTGTCTATAATACATTTCCACGTAATTACAGGATTTTCCGATTGCTTTTCACTGTGTATCGGTTGTGTTTCACTTTATCTCAACTACTGCTCCCGCTTGTCAATACTTGTCAATATTGACAAATGGGAAATACATTTGACAAACAGTGAAACACAAATCGTACATTGTGAAAATCAATCGGAAGACCCTATAATTACGTACATCCTTTTATTGTCATTGAAAATCCTTTATCAAGGTTTGTTTCTTCAGTTAAAAACGTAATAGTGAAAGGCTACTTTCTAAAAATTACGATTTAAATAGATCACAAAGATTTTGTATTTAAAAGTTCTCTACTTCCAATTTCAAAATTTCTTACAATAGCGCCCGTCCTTTGATTATTATCTTAATAACCATTTTAGTCTGAATGCATAAATACATTTATATGAAATCAGAATCACTCTTGACGGTTGAGTAACATAATGGATATTAATTTTTGCATATTTTTATGTGCTGAATTTATTTTCTTGAAGCTTTAGTATTATTTTTTCACCTTTTTTACTTCCCTCGTCTAAAAGGCGAAGGAAGTTATGTAATCGCGAAAAAATCACCTTCCGAAATTTCTTCAGATCTTCATGTTTCAAGGTCCCTAGATAACGAAAAAGAGGTTTTCTTAATTCCGTCTGCCTGATTGTCGGTCTGCCTCTCTTTCTGGCTGTCTGTCTATCTGTTGGCAGTATAACTCAAAAACTATTTGTCGGAGGAAGACGATATTTTGCATACATATTATATATGTACCTCGCAGGAAACCGCTACAATTTTATACAAATATATATAGGTTAAGCACCTTAAAAAAATAAATTTTTGTTTATTTTTGGGTTAATTTTGAAATAGAAGGAAGTAATAGCTTTGACATAAGTCAGGATTTACATTTGCCGAATATAAGACCCAACCGATACAGGATAATGTCACAAAAGAGTAGAAACGTTTCAACAATAACGCCGTTCTGTTTAAGAGAGGCGCGCCCCGGACTTATTTGAAAGAGGCTTGGTAGCGTAGCTGGCTTTATCGGTGCAGGTACAATCTCTATGTAGGGGTGGGGTTGCAATTGCTCTACAGATGCGGCGGGTTCAAACCCCAGCGGGATACATTTTATTTATTTGAAAATATATTTAATTTATTAGAAACGTGAAGATATTTTTACTCCTAACTTATTTTGATTTTAAAAATTATTTAGTGCCACATGTCAACGAGGGAAGTTCTGGGTAAAGCTTTTTACAGATTTTTTTTAATATGAATATAACATGAAAAGATGAATAATGTGGAAATGATAGCAACTAGTATGAAGTAAATAAATGAAAAATGTGAATAAGTATTACAAAAGCAAATACGTTATTTCTAGAAAAAAAAATGTAAATGTTTATTATACTATACTATACAAATATTAGCTATACAGCGTAATTTTGAAATACATACATATGTATATTGAAATCCCATGTAGATAATACATAAATAAACAGTTCTGACAATAAAAATGGTAATAAAATGTGCTTCGGCACGAAGATACTGCAACCGGAAAAAGGTAAAATAATAGCACCCTTTTAGCAATAACTCCATCAATTTTTGCACAAAAATAATTATTTTGAAAACGGTTAGGAAAATCGATGTTCACCAAATGCATATTTTTCGTGCACCTTTGTATGCCCAATAAGAATGTTATACTGTATGTTCACAAAAATTAACCAAACTATTGAAAATCAATTAAGATATTGGAGAAAATAACTGTACCCCCTCAGATAATACCCCCCCCCCCCACCCGTTAACCAATTTTGATAACATTTGGAGAAAAGGTGTACTTCCATTATATGCGTTTCCAAACAAAATTCACAACTCATAGGGCAAACGTTGTCGATGTTATCGTTAAAAAGGTGATATTATTTTGCTCTCTTCCGATTGCAGTATCTCCATAACGAAGCACATTCTATTACACATTTTTATTGCAGAACTGTTTATGTATTATCTACATGGAATTTCAATATATGCATGTATCTTAAAATCACCCAGTATATGTGCAACAGCAAAAAATGCGTGTTTATAATATGCATAAATTACCCTACGAGGCGAAGCCGAATTGGACAGCATACCGGGTGCTTTAAGCACACTTTTTGCTGTAGTTACATAGACTATTCGAATAATTTTTTGATCCGGCTTCTCTTCGTCAAAAAGACGTCATTCTCGAGTAGTAAAATATCATTTCGCGCACTGCGCACTGTATATACAAATAACTATTGTCGTCCGAGGGAAAAAAACGCTTGCTTTACGCAAAAAATGATGTCTAAAACCGAATATTATTGATGGATCGTATATAAAGTAACTTTTTTCAGGATTTGCCGTAGATTTGTATGCTTCACATGATCGTTATACTCAACTTTAACACTGTCTTGGCCATGAAGGGCTCTTTTAATAATATACAAAGCAGCAAAAGTTTAATATTCAAAGATCGACACAATTCCATAAATTATCATTAATGACTTTATAAGAAATTACACGCTTTCCATTTCATACACTCATAGAAAGCTTAAAAACATTACAACAATGGAAACGTCTTCAAGCACGTTGGTTGTGAATCAAATTTCGTTACAAGCGAGAACGCAAGGCAAATTTTCCGATCTAACTAAATTTTTCACATTCCTGGGGAGAAATATTCTAACTTTTTATTTTCCAACGACTAACAAACTTTTCGATAAAATCCTGCTTCACTCGGTCAGAACTTTCTATTGCATGGTATGAAATAACCTCACTTCCCAAATGTGGTTCTTTTAGTTGTCTGATGTGCAACTGTTAATTTTATACTGTTCGACTTTAACCTATAAAAAGTTTAGTATTGACTCTTTTTTGCTCAGCCTAACAGGTACGGAAAGGAATAATTTTATAGATTTGTATAGAATAGATTTACTACGTAATAAAGGACTAAATTAATAGTTTCTGCCTATAGTACGTTGTCGAACATATAGATTCGAGGATAGGACCTATAATTTATGCAAACCAATCGATCAAATTCACCATGGAAATCAAACTTGCCATGAAACAAATGTTTGTTGTTTTCTGGTTTGACTGTTCAAATTTAGTTTTTATACACGTTAGTTTTGAAATAAGCACTGGGCAACAAAAATTAATTTAAAGAAAGTAAATTTTGAGCCATGATTTATTATGACTCTAAACATTCCCTATCTCCGAGAGAAAACGTTTACGACTTTATGCTGCATTTGGTTATCAAGCGCCTTCGCAGAGGACTGTTTATGGCTGGTTCAATGGATTTAAATTTGGACGAGTTTTACTCAGCGACAATTTACATAAAAGAATACCAATTTCAGCATATACCTGAACCAACATAGATGCCGTGTGAAGAATGATTCAGGTGGATAATCCAGTCATATATAGAATTATTAGGAGCATTGGCATGACTGCAATAATCAAGATTTTACATAATCGTTTGGGTGTAAAAAAGTATGTTGTCGGTGGATACCACACAGTTTAACAGAAGCACCAAAACAACAGCGTGTGCAATGGTGTAAAAACTATCGGGTGTTCATAAACAGTCGTCATCCCAGTTGCTTTGAAAAACAAAATGTTATATCTTTGATTAATTCGTGCAACACAATGAAACGTCACTGAGTAGTGTCATAGCGCATTTTTTCTCAATTTTAATAGACATACGTTTCTGAAGTCAAAACCTACTCGGATGACGACTGTTTATGAACACCCGTTATTAAGAAATATAATGAAGCTGGATATATGCATTTGAACCCGAATCTAAGCGCAGTCTACACAATGGGTGTTTCACACAGATCCTAATTCAGTTAAAGTGAAGCGATCGCGAAGTGTTGTTAAGAAAATGATTGCTTGCTTTTTTTCAAAATCAAGACCTATCAGAACTCTCGTGCTTGAAAATAAACGTACCGTTACCGCAGAATGCTACACAACAGTACGCCTGCCAGACGTTATTCAAAAAGTTTGTTTACGGCGCCCAAGAATCAAGATCATTCTGAGGGTTGTTGGATAAAACTGTGTATGGCAGATGTGTGTTATTAGAGATAACTGTTTTCACGTGGATTATTTGCAATACATATAACACACTTGTACCATAATAACTTTTACATCGAGTTAACTGATGAGACACGTTTGTTGCTATCTATCTCAAAATAGTGCTTTTAGCAGGCATTTGTTGTAATTTATAAGCACACCCCCCATAAACTCTTTTTTGGTTATCTTAAAATGATCATCATTTGAATATAGTATTCTTTAAGATCTCTAAATATCTCATATATCCTACGCTACTATAATTGTCTTTTCCATTGTAAAATATTTTTATAGACAACCTAAATAAGTATTTATTATTATCAACACAAACAGATCAAACTGCCTTATATAAATAAAATTTGGATAATACCCATATCATAGTTAAAATTATCCTAAAGAGAAAAAATCTGGTGTGATACACTCACACAACTTCCTTTTACAGTGATCTTATAATTAGTCAAAAATTTCATTTTGAATTTTTAACCATTTGCTAAAAATTTTCAAAAATTACAAATTCTACAAAAACGGTACAAAATCGAGTGTTAGTTGAAGAGACAAATTTTCTCTAGAATTTTAAGGTGAATTCAAAAATGTAATAATATACCGGGTGTTTTATTTAAAATAGGAGTTAATAAAAAAAATTGAAAAAAAAACAAAAGAAACCCACTTTAGAAGTATTCAACTGGAAAATCACCTATCTCACATCAATACACATTAAAAATGTAAGAAAAATGTAAAATTAAAAAAAAATCGTTAGAGCCGTTTTTGAAAAAATCGAAAAAAACTGAAAAATCACAAGAGTAAACACCTACTTTCGGTTATGCGATTTTATTCAAAAGCTTGCTGTCTCATCTACATAGTACACAAAACTTATATATGAAGTTTCAATGCCATACCTCTTTTCGTTTTTGAGATATTCTGTTCACAGACACACACACAGACAGACAGACAGACACACAGACCAATGAAAAAAAATATGTTTTTTGGGATCAGGGGACTCTAAAACGTGAAGATCTGTTGAAAACTCAATTTCGAATTTTTGGGGTGAATCCAATATTTCCTTTATAGTAGTAAAAGGAAGTAAAAATAGAAAACATTAACTACCATTCGACACTTAAAATACCTTTCCAAAGTATTTATTTTAATTCGACATTTAAAGTGCAATAAAAAATATATATTTGACGGAATTTTTTACGCAAGCTTCATTTTAAGCTTCCGGTTTCTTTCTCATACTGCATCTTTCCCGTCTCCCTAAATTGAACAATGGCATGGAAACTACTAAAAGCTGTAACTTTGAGCACTAGCAGAATTTCACTTTCTTTAGGCATGCGAGATAATTGTCGCCGTTGTAACATTACCCCAGATTTTATAAGCCATAAAATTTGCAGTAACATTATGCTAATCTCTTGTAATGTATGCTGGGCAACACACTTTAGTAAGTGTACGGATCAAAATATAACATGTATGTTTACTTTGTATTATATTCCTAATTAGAGTGCCTGTGACATTCCTGCAAAATAATCATGGAAAGTAAATAATATTACTGCCAGTATAGAATCACATCGAAGTGGAATAGAATAGAACGACTTTGTAGTGGTTTTACAGTATTTGGCAGGGATAAAGAATAAATACCATAAATATGCTAAAGAAGCAAACAACGGTCTGTTTGCTAGTAAAGCGTGCTTTGATTTGAGTGGTCATTGTAATTATTGGTTTAATATCATGCAGTGTATGCACAATTACAATGCACAGCATGAGAATGTTGTCAATAATAAGAGAGAAAGGGGGAGAGAGACAGAGAAATTCTCTATATTTAAAGAAAATATGCAGCACTTTAAAGATCTGCTTCAGGGCAATTGAACTTTAAAATCTTTGCTTGGCTTAGGAAGCTTTTCAAATCGGTTAACTTGTATTGTATAATATTTTATGTAATATAATTTATTTTTTGTATTCGCTCCCCAAACTGGTTACTTTGGAAACTGTCTAGGATTCTCAAAATGGCCAGTTAGAGGCCTTGTACTTAAAGTCGTCATGGCAACATTTTAGCGGACTCAAACATTAGTTGCCATGACGACTTTCAGTACAAGGCCTCTAAATGGCCATTTTGAGGATCCTAGACAGTTTCCAAAGTAACCAGTTTGGAGAGCGAAAAATACATTTTCGCACGGCCTCCTAATATAATGCCGCGTTAATGGTAATTGAAACTTCATATTCTAATGTTTGGAGAGCTAATACAAAAAAACGTTATATGCAGCACGTCCTCAAATGGCTTTAGAGGACTCATCTTCATATTACGGACTCGGCTGCGCTTCGCTCCGCCTCGTCCGGAAACATTACGACTCGTCCCCTAAAGCCTTGCTTTGAGGACTAGTTACATAAAGTACTATTATTTGATTAAAAACTTTTATTTATAAATGGCTTTTTATTGTTTGATTACGATACTAATTAAAAATTCTTATTTTATACAGGGTGTAACTGAACAAATTGACAAAAAATTATTTAAATATAGATTCAATTCTCAGCCGTTCATGAGACAGAGGGAAGGTTAAATTAAGTTACCGAAAACTGGAGAAGGATATAGAAATGAAAATTAGCGTATCTTTTCTATCAAAAGAAGGCTTATTTATTAAATATTTTTTAATTGCCATGAATAGTTTTAGGAGTTGAAATTAGCAACACTTAATGTATTCATTTTTTGTACGGTTTTAAGAGAAAGTAAAACAGCTAAAAAAGTTTAAAAGTAAATCAGGCTTTCTAGTATATATTTTTTAAATTAATGATTGTTTCTTAAACCGTTCTAATAAAAGCACTTATAGAGGTTGTTAATTTTAGCCTCTTAAAACCGTTCGTAAAAATTGAAAACTAGTAGTATTTTTACATGCTCACCGAGTCTTCAATAAAATACAAAAGCCCCATTTTAACCCCCTTCTAATATCTTTCTAAGAATTGACAACTGAATCTTCGTTTATATGTACTTTTTTGTTAACTTGTAACGTAGAATTCTTTATTAAAATACGACCAAGTATTTCAGTTACACCCAGTATATTTCAGTTGCCATACCAACACTTTTATTGGATCAATAATATATGTAACAATACTTTTCAGAACACAATTCGAAATATATAAAGATTTTTAATTTGAAGCACGACGTGAAGCGGAGGGGTGTAATAAAACCGAGGGCTTTAATAAAACCTAGTGCTTTAAAATCTTTAACGCACTAGTATTATATTACATTTTTTGACTGACTTATTTTTCTTTAACAGTCTCTATAAATTCCATTTTTTTTCGAATATTAAAACCATCGTTAGTTAAATAGTATCTTTAAAAATGCATTCAAAAAGTATTTAAATATATTAATAGTAAATTGAAAACAATATTATAAGGATACACGTAAGTCAATTTATTGTTAAAGGTATCTGTAATTCGTTTCTACTTATTAAATACGGAGTTAAATAAAACCAAACGTAAAAATGTGTGCACTTATAAACTTGTACCCATTTCAAATAGCGTGATCGTTTTACGTGATTTTCTAAATTAGCACAATAATGTTCGTTAATCGTAAAACTTAGAAAAGATATTTGTTATTCCATATCATAGCTAGTGAAATATCTGTCTATAAAATAAGTGTTCTTATTCAAACAAACTCTCTCTATCATAAATACACGCTATTTACTTAATCTAGAAACAGACATGCCCGTTGTACATCCATTTGTCACAATGCGTTAATTTTAATAAGGAATTTTGTAACAAAGCCCCTGTATCTAGAAACACATCAGTTTCATTGAATGAACCGCGAAAACAAAAGTTTCTACCCTTATGTGCCCTTATGAGACGTACTCGCGTATTATGTTTCATTACAATGTGGTAGATATTCATTTCAGACGTTCTTTTAGCAATAAACCTACACCACAGCCTACGAGCCGAGTCTGCAGTAGTGGTATACATAAGCTCAAATAAACAGGATAAATGACATTCCTACAGCTCCTTAAATATTCGGTGAGAAGTTGACAGGCACCATCTATCACTTGAATTAGAAGGAAGCAATTGGATTTGTATCCTTGTAAAGCGCCTGTCACAATGTCAGCTTATCTTCCTTCGAATGCGTTTACGGTTGACTTGCGGACATGTTACGGAGGCATTTAACGGTATTTTTTGAGACAAATTTGGACAAGTGATGTGCACTGACTTTCCCTATTATAGGTATCTAGCTAAACGATCAAGGAACAAAATGGGATAAGTCAGATTTTCGAACAACATGAAACTTTCTCCATCATTAATCAGTTTTGCAATAAATACATCTTTTTAACCAGTTACTATTTACATTTCTTGAAATTTCATATTGGGTATTATAGTAAAATGCTTTAAAGTTAAAATTATACGTAATGCAACTAAATTATTTTACAGATTTCCTAGTTCATTTCAACGTTAAAAGAAAATACATCTTTCAATCTGTACTACTCGTTTTAATCAAACGTGTTCAAATTATGAGATTATCTTTCAGAATATTGGCTTTATGGTAGTTTTTTATTACCGAATGATAAACTTATATTAAATGCTTCAAGAAGACAAGAGTCGGTTCATTATTACTATTAAAATAAGTGTTTTACTCATTTCAATTAATTTAAAATCAATGTTTCTCAAGTTTGTCAAGTCTCTATTTGTATTCGATATAGCGACATGATTGCTTTACAGTAAGATGAAAAATGCCAGTTAAGCAAACATGCTAATTATCATTCAATGCACTTTCTTGTCACATTTCTGCAGATACAACGTTCCTATATCTTTTTTGCTTTGGAAGTAAACCATATTCATAAGATAGGGTCGATATCTTGATTTTTTAATCTTGCGTTGTGAGCGAATTATTTTCCAAAACCTACAGTTTACATAGTCTTTTTTGGCAGAAAATGCTATAGTATTTTCTCTTTACAGTTCTCTACCCTTCCAAGTATACTATTATTAACGTACTCGTTGAATCCCAAAATAATGTAGTTCAATTTGAGCTGCAGTCTCAGTCTTATATATTTTCAACAGTAGGATCACTTGTACTCAACTCTTGTTGGAAAGATTTTTATGTTATGAGTATTAGTTGTTTAGCTATTGAACGAGAACAAATTAACGAAAAGGCACGGTGGCGTAGCGCGAGTGTTCTTTTTCTAAGAATTTGGTCAAGTTTAATTACCTTCTAGCAATCAATGCGAATGCAAAAAATGATATCTTGTTAAACAAGAGTTTTGTACAAATGAGCTTGGAGGATTAATAGTTATTTATGGTTATGGTTATATTGCAAATAATCCACGCTAGGCCGAAAATGTTTTTTCTCGAGTGAATTATTTGTAATAACACACGCGTACCATACAAAATGTTATCCAACAACTCACTAAATATCTAATAAAACATAAATTTTGTTTTGACAGCCGAGAAAAGTCATAGCGAAAAATTGGAAAGTACCGAACGATCAAATAAATTTATAACTAGAGTCGCCTGCGATATGTTTTGCATTACTGAAGTGTATTGTCAGTCTATGTCAAATTCAAGGTTAATAGGTTAGGTATTGTTTGTTATATGGCACAGACTGTCGCAAAACTTAACCTGTCGAATTTGACATAGCTTGACAGTGCTACCAACAATACAGCAGTGAGTGACATGATTTTTACCTCACTATTGAGTTATAGTTTTTACATCACTAGTGGGTTATGGGCCACTTTAGAGGTCTAAAATTGATGTAGTAACCTTATAACAAAAAAGCGTTGGATAAACAAATAAATTATTGATATGCGTCAAGTTATACAGTGTCCGGCAAAAAGTCGGCATAATATGGGAAACATTTTTATTTTTGATTTTTCAAAAAAACTTTTTACGTCAATAATTGGTGATTGTCTAAAAACCTATTTACCCCCTATCATATATACTGAGTGATTTTTACTTATTTAGAAAATGGGGTTTTTTCGAAATTATCAAAATCCGAAAAGTGCTATTTTTCGGAAATTAAGTAAGATTTTAATGAGATTTCTTTAGAGTGTGTTATTTTTAGCTAACTGAACAATCTCAAGGCTAGAAAACTTAAATTTTTTAAAACTTTAGCTAAAACTGAATTTTTCAATTTTTTAAATATTTTTCAAGATTTCACATATTAAGACTTAATATTAAAATTCAAATTCTTTTATGTGAAGACTTTAAAGATTTATAATTGGAAAAAATAATATAAAATGTTAATTACTTCTTTAGATATCTTATTATTTACCGAAAAGTAGTATGTTTGCATAATTTTTACGTTTTTTATGCAAGGCGCTTTTTAGGAGAAATATGTTCTATTTCTAATTAATATCTATTTAAATGGCTCCAAGAAACTCTAATCTAGCCCTGTTAATGAATTACAAACATGTTTAAAAAATCCTTTAAATCCTCAAATTACATGTTTTAAAAAATCGCCTGATTTAGACAACTGTAATAGTATATTACATACCGAGGTGGGAAATGTTTCATTCTTGTCGAGAGATTAAGTAGTTAACCGAGACGCACAGCGTCGGGGTTAACTTTATCTCGAACAGGAATGAATCTTTTCACCGTGATATGTATACTATTTTATTAGCAATAATCAAATTTTAAAAATAACTACAATTGAGTTCTGAATAATAGATATGTAGCAAATATTTTTGTTACCATTAAAACAACCCACTCAATATTTTTGTTACCATGGAAACAACCCAGTCTTCAGGTATGTAATATTTTTCGGGATATGTAATAATTTCCCGGCTAGTTTCAATAATCATCTAGTTCCCAGCTGTTGCCATGTCATGAAATTGACACATTACAATGTGATTGCGAATAAAATAATATTTACAGAATTTTTGTAACAGTAATTCATTGACAGGGCTAGATTAGAGTTTCTAGAAGCCATTTAAATATATATTAATTAGAATTGAAAAATATTTCTCCTAAAAAGCCCTTGCATACAAAACGTAAAAATTACACAAACATACTACTTTTGGGTAAAAAATAAAAATCTAAAGAATTCATATTCTTTTTTGGGTATTTCGCCACTCTGTAAATTAAAATTATTAAATAACGTATTAAATAATGAACTTTTCGAGGAACAATCTGCCCTCGTTATCAACGATTAACAATTAAAAAGGAACAAGAAAACTTAGCTTTTTCACGGAGATTGAAAAGCACCAACCTCCAATGAATTGCTTGACATTGACGTCTGTTGATTATCTAAACCTACTTGATCTGATCTTTAAGAATCGATAGCCAACACCGCTCTGGATTGCAAACGCACACGGAAATACAATCAGCTTACAGTGCTGAATTGCTATTTCGTACCTTTAAACGCGCTCTAGTAATCTACACAATAATTGAACTTTGTTTTGTGACTTAGCTATGCTATTTTGTTTGTATAAATAGACCATTTATTTGTATAATAAAATCAATCTGCATCTAATGTCTGATTCATTCACTACGTCGCTACCCTGCTACTAAGCCATAATATCATTGGGACGTGAGGCTGCGTCCCCCAGGGTAGTTTACTGTCGTCCCTTTAAGTGCCATTAACTACATTGGCTTAAAACATAAATGCAGTCTCATTTATGTGCTTAAAATTAGGGATAGAACCAGCGCAAAGCAACGGAAACCTGATCAGCCTCCAGGCAATTCTGTTCAACAATATACGACAATATATGAGGTTAATTATCAAAATATCTGCGCATCTCATTCTATATTAATAACAATTTGCTCTAATTAGATTGTATATATTCATCTTCCCTTGAGCAGTGGATTGGCTCAGAGCTACTGGTTCTGGTTTAGAAAATCTGTGAGGACCTTAACAACAATATTAACAACGAACGAGTAACAATTCATATTCTATTACACGTGTTGTTGATTATGTTACTTTTATACATGTTCGGGACTGAATATAATTTTAATGTAGCGTATTTAAACAAGTAGACATTAAATAGTATATTTATTAAAAAGTTACTCATAAATTGATGAATCTGAAACTAAAATAAGTCAAACAAATGTCAATATCAACAGCAACACGCCATTGAAGAACAAGAACTCCAACTTTGGCAATCCAGGCGAGAAAGGCAATAATATGTTTCAAAAGTACATATTTTATCAATGCAATGGGCATTTTGGGAAATTTTATATTGTTATAGTGGCACGATTGTGACTTCATATATCACGTGATATTAAAATTTCCTGAGAAGAACTATATTTCAAAATGCATCCTATTAATAGCTTTACAATACTCAAATCGTTATTAAATATACATATAAATAGCTATTTGTGCAACAAGTGCTAAAAGTGGATGTTTACGCACAGTTTGCACACAATATTTTTTCTACGACCTTAAATTTATTATTATTCATATATTTCGATTTAACAAAGGTTTGCATTTATGACAGTTATAATTTATGTCATAGTAAAGAGAAGGCCATGACGGCTCAGGTATGTTTCTGCATCCGGTAGCTGTAAAAGTTAGTTATCAAAGGTAATTATAATAGTACACATTTTACTTTATTTATTACATAATGCTTTAATTATTTAAAAAAACACCTTATCTCGAACGAAAGAAGTAACTAGAATAACTTTATAACCTCACTTCTTGTTTAAAATTCTAAATTCAATACCCGCTGGTTACTTTTAGCACGTGCTAAAAGTAAACAGCTGATTTGACTTTTAACACGCTGATTTATAAAACGTAATTTTTAGTGAAACGAGCTAGTGCTAAAAGGGCAACTTTTAGTAGTGGTCGTTAAAAAAACTTATTTCAGAGAAAGCCTAACTCCCGTAACAGATTCCGCACAATTTAGTGATCTGCCAAAAAAGGTTATAGTCACCATCACTATTTTCAGGCATCATCAGTAAGTTTATTTTACTTTTGCTGTAAACTCAATACTCTAAATACATTTTTTATGGTAACACAAGATCGCCCGTTTATCTTTTACATTTTGAAAACCCTTTATCAAATCGTGTTCGAATCAGGGTACACAATTTTATTTATTATGTTTGATTGTACAATGAGGGTGTTTGTTTTCGTTCGTGTTTTCTTGAATAATAAAGTTACCAGAATATTTTTTTAATAAATCCGTTAGCACACTAACAATTCAATTTTTCAAGAATTCAAAATATAGGTAAACAGATAGAAGACAGCACGGCCGATTAATAAAACACAATTAATGAAATCCATTCAAAGAACTGGGATGTACAAAAGAATTCCTGTCCGTATGATACACATAATTACGCTCTTCACAATTTTCTTGTCAAGCGTAATATGAAACGATTCATAACAAAACATAATCAACTTTCACTGTAATTTAAAACCTATCAGCTTTTGAATCAGATCTGATGGTATACAGTGCTCCTAGAATTCAATTAAGAAAATAACATTTCTTACTGGATAACAAATTAATTTGAGACCTACAGATATATTTAATAGTTTTCTTTAATTACATAGTTAAAGTTCCACTAGAAAATTTCTGGAAATGAACTATTTCAGCTCTAGCCAAATATTTGTATGCTGCCAAGCCATAAATCAGAAAAATTCAAATTGGTCCTATAATTTAATTGAGGCATTGATTATTAATTTCTTTCATAATAAACCTGAGCAACTTAGAATTTAGAATGAAGTGAAGCAGCAAATTAACAAAAAAAAAATACATTGCACCAGTAATAGCAGTCTCTAATCCCAATTTTATCTGTGATCCCATTATCTCCTCTACACTTCCCGTATGATATAAACGATCTTCGATCGTCAAATCAAGCAGTTGGCGATTATGAATGAATGAGAGGATAGTCACAGAAAATATATTAGAGGTCTGTTTGTTGGTATAATATAACATATATTAATTTCTTGATTTATAGTTTTGAATAGTTAATCAATTAATAGTGTCAATAATTATTCCTCTCTCTACAATTAATCCATAATTTTGTGAAAATAAACAGAAAAAAAAACTTCTCCTTATTTCTGCTTAAATGTAGAATAACACTTTCCAGTGAAAGTACACAAATTGTGTGGAAGCAAATTAATCAATAGCAAGACATATTATCGTAATTTCCGTTGCACGTCCGAAATAGATGTTTTGAATATCAAATCAGGCGAATAAAAATCACCATCCTTTGTAAATAAAATAAATTATAAAAATACAAGAACGATTGATTTCAAGGAAGCGTACTATGTATAGATTCAGCAGAAATTCCAAAATAGATTGGTACTACTGAAATTTAATTCAAATATTGATTAGTAAATTGTTTGTTCACAGAAAATGATATTATAATTTAACTTTTCAATATTTTCACAATTGTGTTGCTAGTATCAAAAGCAGTTCTTTTCAGAAGTACAGTCGTGTTCAAATAAATCTGGGACAATGTTTTTTTCATATGTAGGTTCAATTAAGAATTGAAGAATATCTCCATGGATTTCCTGCTATCAGAAAGAGTTACGTTAAACTTTGACACGTAAATGAAAATGTAGCTCTTTCTGGTAGCAGAAAATCCATGGAGATATTCTTCAATTCTCAACTCAACCTACATATGAAAAAACCATTGTCCCAGATTTATTTGCACACGACTGTACTTGTTGCATTGTTAATAAATTATTTTTAAAGAGAGCCTCACAATATAGGATCTCCAATTCTTCAAAAAAAGTTGATAGTCGATAATATGTTTGTATTACCATTTATATTTTTGTAAACAACTACGCCAACAATCTCTTTAGATGTGCTGAAAAATCGGGATATTTTTATGGACGTGGGTCTTTGTTGGAAAAAATATTAAAGGAAATTGGTCTTCGTGGCAGGACAATCCTCGTAGATGACTAATCCAATTTACACTATGTAGCACTACGTCGAGATAAGTTTTTACAAAAATATTTGAGGAACTTAAAATATAAAATTGTGTACTCGTACTTAAACAAAATCTGGGCATTTTAAAATGGTACTATAGGTGTAGGTATGTCGTGCCAAGAGGGTAGTGGAAAAAATATCAAAAAAAATTGTAAAAGGCTTTACCCAGAACTTCCCAGGTCAACATTGTGGCACTAAATAATTTTAAAAATCAAATTAAGTTAGAAATACAAATACCTTTACGTTTATAACAAATTAAATACATTTTCAACTTTAAAAAAATGTAACCCGCTGGGGTTTGAACCCACCGCATCTACAGCTCTGCAGAATGATCGATCCTAACCGAATCTCCGCAGCGAATATAACTACAGCGAAATTCCATCTGCCCTACCGAGTCTCTTCCAGAAAAGTCCGGCGCGCGCCTGTCTTGAAGAGCACGCTGTTATGGTTGAAACAATTTTACTCTTTTGTGACATTATCCTTTATCGGTTGAGTCTTATTTCTGGCAAATGTAAAACCTGACCTATGTGAAAGTTATTACTTCCTTTTATTTTAAAATTATCCCAATAGACAAATTTTTATTTTTTTAAAGGTGCTCAACCTGTACATATTTGTATAAAATTGTACCGGTTTCATGTGAGATAGATATATAATATGTATGCAAAATATCGTTTTCCTCCGAGAAATAGATTTTGAGCCATACTGCCAACAGACAGACAGACAGACGGACAGACAGACGGACAGACAGACAGACACACACACAGACAGACAGACAGACAGACGGAATTGAGAAAACCTCTTTTTCGTTATCTAGGGACCTTGAAACGTGAAGATCTGAAAAAGTCTCGGAGGGTGATTTTTCCGTGATTACAATTCTTCCTTCATCTTTCAGACGAGGGAAGTAAAAATCGTGATACTAAACAATTTTAAAAATCAAAGAAAAATAGGGGTCAAAATATATTCACGTTTGTAATAATACTGAAACAATAAAAGGAATCACTTGGTAATGCGACTTATATAATTTTTCAAATTAAAAAAAACATTACCGACGATGGGATTCGAACTTCAGTGCTTGCGACTGAACCAGCGGATGCAATTTCAATTATCTGCGCGTAGCCCGTAGCAGTGATTTTGAAGAATATAGATACAAACATAAGTTTTCTCTATTGTGCCAACATAATCAAGATATACTATAAGCTGCCATCTTTTTCTCTAGCAAAATAATGTATATTGTTAATAATAATGTTAATATTAATTTAATTGTCTTGTTGATTGTTGACTTGTATAACAATGAAGCAAAATATATAAATGTTAATGAGTGTAAGCGAAAGTACTTATTTTGGTCAGGAGTACATAAAAGTAAATATTTGCATCAAAAATTCACTACTAGTACCTACATATTTCGTAAAATATTTTAAATATTACTTCTGGTGAAAGTAATGCATCAAATTCGCTTAAGTTATTGTATGTTTGTAAAAATAATTAACAAAATAACATTGCTTCCAGAAACGAGTTATAAAGTTTCAGGGTTGGGTTTCTGAGGTTTTATATTAAACTAGCGGATCCGACAGACGCTGTCCTGCCCGAACGTTGGTTTGCCTGCTATTAGCGGGTTCAGCAAACGTTTTTTCGATATTCGAATTTTCGATGTTTTTCATTTTTAAAAATATTGGGGAGTGGTGGGGGAGTGACATTTTTGGGTTATACAGTGAATTTATTTTAACGCACAATATTTATGCTATTCCCGTTTCCATGAGGACTTGATTGTTACTATTGGTTTCTAACGGTACGCCACGCCATGTGTAAATGC
This sequence comes from Agriotes lineatus, assembly GCA_940337035.1. Classification (NCBI taxonomy): domain Eukaryota; kingdom Metazoa; phylum Arthropoda; class Insecta; order Coleoptera; family Elateridae; genus Agriotes; species Agriotes lineatus. The sequence goes on along the minus strand of CALNHX010007756.1, from coordinate 26,747 downwards.
GTTTATTTTAAACTGCAATATATGAACCGTAATTTTATTGAAAAAGAAATATCAGAAAGAACAACAAGGCATGTAACAATCCACATACTTGCTGTAAACTGAAGTCTTTATACCATTTGATCAACAGAAATCCTTCCTCCGTAGAATATATTAGGTTTTTAGATAGGTACTTACTGAGTATCTCGTAACTCGTCCATATTGCATTTTAAAATAAACAAATTTGCACATTGGGCGTTATAATAAACCCCTTGTTTGCTCTGATATGCGAAACATCTTAAAATAGTATATTAAAGTATGAGTGGATAACAAGGTCTTTAAAACACGCGCGAGTTTTCGAGCACGACGGCGTAGCCGGAGTGCTCGAAATAGAGCAAGTGTTTTAAAGACCAGTTATCCACGAATACTTTACGCTATTTTTTATTATACCTGCAATACTGGAAATAAATTACGCACTAAAAACTTAGAAATAATTTTTGTCGTGATAAATCGAGAGGGCATAATAATATTGCTACTGTAGTTACGACAATTATTTACGTTTTTGTCGCGTCCATGTCCGTTGTTACATTCAGTCGTCTCCTGGACAACCTTTAAAGCTCGGCGAGCTTTAATCGCCTGTATTCGCACGCTCAGGCGTGCTTAAAACGGCGATTTTGATGCAGGTATAATAAAAAAAAATTAAAATACGTCAAACATTTTTTTTATCCTAGAACCCGATTGCAGCCCCACCTACCGGGTCCCATTGTGAATCTAAACCATCCAGGGACCCACCCAAACACAAACAGATTTCATCAAAATCGGTCCAGACGTTTAGGAGGAGTTCAGTGACATACATACGTACGGAAGAATTATTTATATAAAGAAGATATATCTATTGATTTGCTTATACTTAAAGAATTTGGTGTTGTAGACCTGCGACCCCTAGTCAACTAAGCCATACGTTAACTAAATAAATGAACTTAACGAATATAAGCAATTGACATTTTGTTTGTGTTTATTTATAATTGCCTGGTAAAATAATCAACTTTGATTAAGTATAATTATTAAACTTTCGTTAATATGTTTCATTTCAATAAATGTACATTCTACGCCTTCTAAATCGTTATTATGTGGTGTTTGCTGCGTATTAAATGAAACGAAACAATTAGACACATTTACTTCAAATCGTAACGGAAAAGAACATTAAGTCGGTAGTCTTAAATATTCAATAAACATGTTTTTACCTAAAAGTCAGTATTTACTTAAAGGAAGTGATTGACAATTGTTTATGAATAAAATAATGTACGTTTTTCACGAATTCACATGCTAGTGCCAAGCCCATGCATTTTAATGTAATACATATCTACATGTTTCTTTTGCCTTTCGAACCAGAACACCATATTACATTTCGAATAATGTGTGTCCTTTTATTTTTATTAACTGGAACTGATCTGTTACTTTGCAGCGACTCTTTTCTAAGCCAAAAGATCAGGGTTCCAACTCCAATAAATTCAGTGGCTTTGGCCATTGGGTCTTAATGGCTAAAATTCCTCCTCAAGAAGAGAGACCAATGTCCCAGCAGTGAAGATGTTTCCAGTAAGGCTGACAACAATGTATTATAGTTTCTTTTCCAATGATATTCTTTTGTTTATCTTTTCTGGCGTTATTTGTAAAACAAAACCTATCAAATCCAATAACGTTAAAGAAGGAGAATGTAACTTTATATGACAATACCAATATAGCCGTGCACAATTCAGATTTTTCACTCTGTAATGAAAACGGAACAAACAATCTAGAATTTGAATATAGGTCATGGTCCGCAAGGTTGTAAATGATTTAGCTGCAGTGAAGAAAAGAATAAAGGGTATGATTTATGCAAACAATATTTCGACTTATACTGTACCCACTATTCGGTAAATTCAATGCACTAATTTGAGTAGCACTATTTTTGTTTGTTATCATAATTAATATTTTTATAAATCAACATTCAGGCAACTTGCGGATATCTTAAACTTCACTCATATTTTCAAATTTGTGTACTAATTATTATCAAAAAGATGTGACCATACAGCTTTGGGATATAATTAACGTCGCTTTCTTGTGAATATTAGCATATAAGCTTGAATACTTAGACTATACACAAAACATTTCTCGCTTGACTTGGAGGTAGCAAAACAGGCCACCTTAAGGGCGAAGTGCGTTAGAACTTGGTTCATACTCAACCCAAAAATCAAAATTTAAATCCAGTGTGTTAAAAATATAAGCGGAATGAGTTACCCATTACGAAAAAAGACACATTTAAATAACTTTTGTATAATCTATCTATCTAATTTACAGTGTGACCCAGGATTGACGTTACAAGAGGTGCGATAGACTAAACATTTTTAAATTTTATTTTAAGATTCTGGGATTAAGCCTTGCTTCGTTTGAAGAGAATTTTAAGAATATTTTCAGTTTTTGAAAAACTATCGGCATTGACAGTGAAGTTAACACGATTCTCTTTTCAGGTAAACTTCCCTTTTTGTTTATGCGACGGCAAAAGTTTCCCAATAAAAGTTATTCAGAATGAGGAATTATGGACCTATACAAAATTTTAGGAAGATCTATCTACTCAGATTAAACCGTCATTTTTTAAAATTAAGCAAAATAAATTCTATTTATTAAAAATGACGGGTTTTGAGTTCATTTGTTACCTTAGGCTATTTTACACTACTCAAAAGAAAATATATGCCAAAAAAGATCGACTTTTAACTATCACCTTTTAGATAAGATGTTACGTTTTTAACAGTACTTACAAACAAATGTTAAACATTTATAAAATCAAAAAATACATTACTAGAAAGTGTGTAAATATAATACCCAATAACTCATTAACACAAAAAAGCAAACAATTATATATAAAAAACACTACACAAAATATTAGTCCGTCAACGTGAAAAATTTTCCCCGCAGTCGATGCAGCATGGCGGTATAAGTTCTAGACAGTCTAAAGAAAACAAATGCACGTACTACAAAACTTGCATAAATAGCGTACTTATCTGCATTTACTATATTTACATAGTTTACGGCTGGTGGATGACATCTGGAGCTGCTTTTCTGCAGCATTCCCCAACAGTTTAGCTGCCAGATGCCGTACTCCCCAATGAAATTTCGGGCTTTCCCCTAACTAAAATGACGCTTTGAACGATCATTTATGAACCAAAGAAATAACATAGCAACCTTATAAATAGTAAGGATTTACAGTGATCTCCAAAAAATTGGCATCAAATGGAAGAAATTTTTATTTAAAGTTTTTTGGAAAATCACAGCGCTGGTGATCGGAGGTGGTTGAAAAACATTACAATTGGACCAAACGAAAGTTGTTACGTGACATTCCTAATCTGTCAAAGTTTACCTTTTTTGAAAATAATTGCATTTACTATCCAAGATAGAGAAAAAGTTACCAGAATAAGTTGTTCAAAATTTGATTTTCTATCTACAAAATTTGGACTCCAAATAATAATCCTAAATTTTTAGAACATGTAAACTGAACAAAGAAAAATATCGTCATTTAGACAACTGTAACAGAACATTTACAAGATTTTTGTAAAAGTAATAATTCATTAACAGGGGTAGATTAGAATTTTTAAATATTTCTTCTAACAAGGGCTTTGCAACAAAAACGTAAAAATTAGGCGAACATATTACTCACGGTAAATAATAAAAAGTCTAAAAAAATAATTAACATTTTCTATCGTTTTTCTAATTATAAATCTTTGAAGTGTTCACCTAAAGATTGAATTTTAAAAATAAGTCTTTTTATGTAAAATTTGGAAAAATATTTTAAAAAATCAAAAATTTTATTTTTGCGATTGATAAAAAATGGTTTTCTGGCAATGAGATTGTTCAGTAAGCCAAAACTGATATACTCTAAAAAATCTCATTGAAATGTTACTTAATTTCCGAAAAATAACACTTGTTAGACTTTGTCTAAGTAAAAATCACTTCGTATATCTGATAGGCGCTAAATAGCTTTTCAGGCAGGCACAAAATCAAAAATGAAAATGTTTTCCAATTCATGCCGACCTTTTGGCGGTCACTGTATAAGATTAGCTCTTTAACCAAATTTGAAGAAAATAAGCTACCCAAAAAAAAGTTATGCGAATTGACGAGTTGGCCCTTACTATACTCAAACGGTTGGTTTAAAATATAAAATAATACTAAAAACACTTGCATTTATTGCAGATAGGAAGGTACATACATAGAAGCTAAATAATTTAAGAAATAATTGCCAAAAATATACTGCTCAACAAATGAACTGGACTACCCATAAAAATTGTATTTGTTACATTACGTCACAAATAGTAGTTTGTATACCAAGGCACTGAAGTTTAGCTTTTTATCACGAATGTGGATTTAGTTGCCGAGGCCCGTAGGGCCAAGACAAATAAACCGCATGAGGGATAAAAAGGAACTTCAGTGCCGAGAAGTACCTTATGTTTTATTTGAAATCGAGAAATTGTGAAATTACAACATTTTAACCAATATTTGTAGGTTATGTTAACGTCGGTTGAACTGACGCACTGACAAAATCACATTAATAAAATAAAAATTAAAAAATGTAAAGAACTATATTTAACAAAATAAAAAAAACTAAACTCCTCGGAACGTTTAAAAACCTTTGGCAACGATTTGGCATACTTTGTATGCAATGTGCTGTTAACATTTGGGCAAAAGTCAAAATTTTCAAATTATAATATTTTATTAATGGACTGAGTTTTATTTAAACCAAATTATGAAAAGAAATGCTTTTTATAGTGACACAACACTGAAAGGTTACCAAAAATTCCATGAGTGACATTTTGGAAAATATTTTTTAAAATTGCACCAATATATGTAAAAGGTCCAGTTCATTTGTTGAACAGTATACAACAACAAAAAAAAGATTTTAAGAAACTTCACACACCCATCCCGTGAATTGGAGAGCTAATGGAATTTAAGATTTACTTTTAACGAAGCAACTACTTTAAATTGTAATATATTTTGTTAGATATACATATTTACATATGTTAAATAAAACATCAATTAGATCTGGTAAGAACACGCAGTATCTTATTCGGAACGGTGTCATATCTACAATTTAAAAAATGAATAATAAAGCGAGCCAAGTAAAAGTACCTATGCAAATAATAATGGGATTGACGTTATTTTTTTATATGAAGAAAGACTGGAATAAATTCAGATGAACAAGTTTCCTACAGTCAGAATAAATGTAAATATATTTTGACAAAACCATCGTTGATGAACACTAACGCCAATATCACACGCATTCAACGAATATATATCACTTTAATAGTTACATCTGAGCTAGGACCTGCGATAGAAATATTTCTAATAATAATCCTATGAAGTATACAAAACTGCAATGATATTGCTAGTCAATTAATAATTCCAAATTAGCAAAATTAAGAATTATATTTAATATTATAATAGCCATTTCTAGTTCTAAATTATCACGTATGGAAACCAATACACAGCTTCGACGTTAGATATTGTACTACAATACAAAATATCTATAACAATACGTAGTAGGAGTATGAAAAGCACTGACCTACATATACATACAATTATAGGTAATATACAATGGAGAAAAATAGTGCTCTAATCTAATACATGCAGATTAGTGTCATGCAATTTATAAATAAAAGAAAAATGTAAAACTGTACATTACCTAGGCCTTGCAATAGAAGAATACATTCGGTCGAGCTCAAGGAGGGTTTTCCACATGTCTTCGGGTTGGGGGTTAGGGGCTGCACTCACGCAAGTCTCTTCTAACAATGCAGCTGCTGCTATCAGTGCCAACCACCAAATTCCTGACCACCTCATCTCTGCTAGATGCCTTTACTTGAAAGCCTGCAGGAAATTAAGTGTTCTAGTATATTTTATGAAATCGTTTAGAATTATATCTTTAGCACTAGATTTTTCAGTGAGTAAAAAATCCGCAGCTTTTACAAATATTTAAATGTTATGGCTGTGCTAAGCAGAATAACAAATACCCACAGAAAGTTTTTTGTATCAGTTATAGTTTTCGTCAAACCCGACATAATGTTAACAATTTAAGGAGACATCCTGATTTACTACAAGGAACGTCAAGAAAAATCTGTGGTTTGCAAAAATAAAACTGGCAAATCACGGTTTGACATGCACCTTGTCGTTCTACCCGTGTTCTGCCGTCCCTAGTTATTAAAGTCACGTTCTAGAGTTTTCTGGAGAGAACACTTTTTACAGTACACGGAGTATAACAAAAAGTAAGTCGAAAACTTTGTTTCGTAATTAGAAATGCTAATAGCTAAAAGCTTAAAATGGGAAAATTAGCGAGTTAAACTTTTGCTGAACCACATTATGACTCCAAAACACTTAAGCGTGCATAATGCACAAGCTATGTTGAAGTGTTAAATAACTATTGATCCAAAATCGTTGAGTAACTGAATGGTAAGTGTAAATCGGCTACGTTATTAGAAATTTTGTCAGAACACCTGCAAATATGCACAGGTTAAGCCTTTATTGAAACCTATTATTCTGTCCAGTGGAGTATTTCAACAGCTAAACTATTACTTTCACTTGAATCTTGAAACTGGTGCATTTAAACAAATTGCTTTTTTTTGCACTACTAGTCTCAGAACTCATCGTTATTGGCCTATCTTTAGGTCGTGAAGTTGATTTTCTCCACCACGGGAGAGAAAGTAAAATAAACAATTTTCACCATGGTAACTAATAAATTGCTAAGTTACCAACTATGACTATTTTAATTTTGACGCTGGAAAGAGCTGTATTGTCAGGTTGACAGTTAAAATATTTTTCTACTCCCGCATGTATATATTCTGTTTTCTTCACAATCTACAGAATGGATATGTAGGCAATTGTAGTTAACTGAACGTATATGATTTCATATCCACACAAGGGTGGATATGAAATACACCAATCACAAACCACGTTAGTCGTGATTACCTAGGCAACTTTCATTAATTGTTTGTTTTGCAATGGGCACGCCCTGCTGTGCCCTGTTTGTGGCAAACGTGATTTTGTTGTAAGATATCTTATTAATTAGCGTTGAATAAATTTTCTTTTAATTTTCCATTCTTTTCCATTGATAGGTCGTAGAAAAAATACACTGTACAACTCGAGTGGAATGTCCATATCGCCCTCGGATAATTGAGCACTCCGCCTACGGCGTCGTGCTCAAACTTTATCCTCGTGCGATATGGACATCATATCCACTCTCGTTGTACAAACTACTATTTCGAAATTTGTTGGAAATTTTAGGTATTAAGCCATTTGGTAGTGCAAAAAATAGTATATATGTTACCGGAAATGTATGTAATCCGTCATTATATAGAATTCCTAGGAAATGTATATAATGCCTAAAATCGTCAGGAAATGTGTGAAATAAATGTTATTATACACATTTCCTAGGAATTTTATACATTTCCTAACCTGGAATCGAAAATGTGTTAAATTAGAGATGTCATGTCGGTAGGTTATGTTAGGTTAGGTTAGGTTAGGTTACTAGCACTAACAAATCGTCACACTGCTAAGGAAAATCTCAGTTCATCTGTGTTTTATTTTTCATTCATTCGGAAATTCTACAGTATAATGTTGATTTTCATACATTTCCTAGTACCATTTAGGAATTGCATACAATGCCTAGGAAATGCATACATTTCCTAGGAAATGTATGTATTAAAGAACCTTTGATTAATTATTTTACACATTTCCTAAATTGGCTCGGCATTATATACATTTCCTAGGAATTGTATACAATTCCTAGGTTTCATACATTTCCTGTAACATATACACCACGGTAGCGAATCGTCTTATAACCTTCGCGCTCAGTATCTAATATGCGCCCAGGTTATAATACTGCGCTTCGCTACCTTGATGTATAATATACTATTTCTTATATACTCCAACAAAACTACTCAAAATTGTTATATAAAAATCTGTAAAAGACTTTACCCAGAACTTTCCTCGTTGACATTGTGACACTAAATAATTTTAAAAATAAAATTAAGTTAGGAGTAAACAATATCTTCACGTTTCTAATAAATTAAATAAACTTTCAAATAAAAAAAAACGTATTTGACCCGCGGCACTTGCGACTGCGAACAAATTCAACGACCAATTTCTTACTACTCTATGGAGTCTTGTTCGTATCGTCGGGTTTCAGATGGCTTAACCTTCACGCCGGGCATGTCTTAAGAAAATTAATTATAATTTTTACAGCAATAAACCAATGTAGATAATAATTTCACTAAAAATTTCTTTATTCATTTTTAAACATTTTATACGCTGGATGTATATATTTATGTGCAATAGTTTTTACGATATACGTCGATGCCTCACCCGAATATGCGTTTCCCGTCTATTTCAAGGGTTAGGATTTACTCATTTATGCGGCTCGCGAGGGATTCGATCTACATCATCTGCGAATACAATCGTCGATAGTCAGCAGACTCGCTTATATGTATGCGACCCGCGGCTGTATTTAAGCGAAGGTTGTTATTGTGGAAACATTTTGAATTCTTTGCGACGTTATCTTGTATTTGTCAAGTTCTATTTTTGTCTCAAGTGTAAGGCGTGATCTATGTGCAAAATTACTACTTTAATCTATTTCCCACTTAACGCAAATATAAACAAAATTTTATTTTTTTAAGGTGCTCACCCTATATATATTTGTATGAAATTGTACCGGTTTCATGCGAGGTGGATATATAATACGTATGCAAAATATCGTCTTTCTCCGACAAATACTTTTTGAACTATACTGCCAACAGACAGACACACAGACAAACAGACGGAATGCAGAAAACTTGTTTTTCATCATCTAGGCAGCCTGAAACGTGAAGATCTTCAGAAATCTCGGAAGGTGATTTTTTCGCGATTACAATACTTCCTTCGTCTTTTAGACGAGAAAAATAAAAAGGTGTTATACATTAGATTTTAAATATATAAATATTTTAGAAAATAATTAAACTATCTAAAACTGCATCTGTCGCTTCTGTGATTGTAATAGTAATTTGTATAACTAGTTTTGTCAGGTCATACTTTTTTCAGGAATTTGCAGTTTGATAACAAGGGCGAAGCAAGTGTAACAATTTGCAGATTTTCAATAATTAAAGTAATGGCACAATAAATAGTTATTTAACAAATGAGTATGTTAATGAGAGGGATTAATAATCGAGACATTTTAACGCGCTAGCACCGAGCGCGTTAATTCTCTATACATTAATGAAACCCATAAATAAACGATCAACGGAAACTATTTCTATTACAAGGAAAAAAGGTGTATCATACCCAACCGATGATGTAGTAAAATGCAGCAGTAATCATTCAATGGAGAGAATAATACTTTACTCAAAAGTGTACAACTTAATGATTTTCTTGACAGTTTAAATTTTTTCTAATAAGACGACTTTATCTCTTGTATTCAACTGCATTAAAAAATATTTAAATATAAAAAGCAAAATACTTGTTGTTTTTTTATTAATCATATTACCATCTCTAATGGCAACGGGAGTCAAAGTATTATACAGGGGGGTTCATAATTATGGTCATTAAATTAAATGGGTTTATACTGACTTCAGTAGAAGTATATTGCACAAAAAATTTGTTGTGTATAGAAAAAACTTGCAGTAGGGCTTCGGCAAACTTTTGAGAACAACTGGCCAGATAAATTTGATAAAAGTACATTAACCATTTTCCTAATGTGATGGAACTACCCAAAAAATTGGTTTTTGCTCCTGCATTTTACCCAAATTCGGTCTCATCGCAACCATCTGTACCTAAAGTTACTGAACTGTACCAGGTTTATAGAAATTCATTTAAATGACCGTCAATCAGCTAAGCAATTAATTGTTTCAATTTTTGTGGGATTATTATTAATTTTCCACGTTTAGTTTATTATGCAAAGTTGTGATGGTCCATATCCTCTATTATTAATCACCACGTATTGCCCTTTGTTACTATCGGAAACCAAATGGGAAGTCAAAAGTCTATTTTCGTTATCGGAAAACGCTTTCACAAGCGACAGAAAATGTTACTTTCTAACGCAGGTGTCAAAATAGTTATTTACATTATGAGTGCGGTAGGTTGCATTTTGAAGCGTGAAGTTTTAATTTTTGAATCACGATGCGAAGCGATGTGCATTTGCAGATAAATAGATGGCACTTCAAACTATTTAAACGTCATTTTGTGCACATTGAAATGCTTTTATAAACAGGCCACGTAGACAATTATTGGAAAGGATACATTATTTAATAACTAACAGTATTTGCATCACGCTAATGAGAATAATATTAAGTAGTATTACAATACATATCTAATCGTTGTTTGCTCTGCTGGAAAAGTTGTCCTAGTTACTATTTTATTTTCTTTTAAAGTAGACACATTTTATAGATTTGTAATTTAATAGCTATTTATATTATAAGTACGTAATTAAGGATATTTTTGGACGAGCCACAGTTTATGGCTAAACGAGTCTAAGGCGAGTCTAAAAGTTCTCTTTCGTGCGAGTTATATATGTTACCGGCAATGTACAAAATCCGACAATGTGCGGAATGACCAGCTATTCCGCAAAGTGACCAATTCACCAGACATTCTGCAAAATGCCTATAACTTTAGGCAATCTGTTAATTTCCTACGCTATTTTAGGCAATCTGCAAAATGCCTAATGCAATAGTCAATGTGAAGCTCGAAGATGTATACGTCTCACATTGCCTAGGTAATGTGAAAATGAACAACAAAACATTTAATCTGTCTGTTAAATTAAAAAAAAAAATAATACATTACCAGAGAAGATTTTATTTCTGCAATAATGAAACATACATTCGTATCGTACAACTTTAAAAAATATCTGAAGTTAACTAACAAACACTTGTTATTTATTTTACAGGAATTGGAAAAGTGACAATGACTATTACACAACACTTTATTTTTAAGGCATGTGCATAATTTATTGCAACACTTTTTGGTACAATTGCATTTCAGCTTTCCTTGACCACCGGTTGTAGAAGAAATAGTGCGGATCGAAAACTCGTTTCGCACCCAGGAACTTCAGCTACTGTCATACAATTTTGCGTTACTGTGTCAATTTCATTTCTAGTGTAGCACTGTTTAAGTATCCCTACTTTAGTTCCTAATTTATAGAAACCATTATTCTCTTCGTAGAGTACGACACTTATTTGTCTTTCTTCCCGCTTGCCATTCTGAGTCACTAACACAGCGAAGTTTCGGCACAAGCACGTATTTTGCACACCGCCGAGGCAATGTGAGACGTATACATCTTCTAGCTTCACATTGACTATTGCATTAGGCATTTTGCAGATTGCCTAAAATAGCGTAGGAAAATCGCAAATTGCCTAAAGTTATAGGCATTTTGCAGAATGTCTGGTGAATTGGTCACTTTGCGGAATGCCTGATCATTCCGCACATTGTCGGATTTTGTACATTGCCGATAACATATACATAATTTTCTATTCTACTGCTTTGAAAGCCTTTTTTTCTAATTATAAAATGAGAGTTTAATCAAGAAAGTCAAGAAAAGTCAAGGAGGTCATAATTATACCGCAAAATGGAAGTGTCTATTTTGATTTCGACCAATGGAAATGGGTGTTAGTTTTTGTTGCTATGGTTATTACTCCAGAAAGTAAAAGTTACTAGTCTAAAAAAGTGGGAGTATTCATTACATAATGTTGTAGTTATTTAGAAAACACTTTACCTCGAACGAAAGAAGTAACTAGAATAACTGTATAACCTCACTTCTCGTTTAAAATTCTAAATTCAACGCCCTCTGTTTACTTTTAGCACATGTGCTAAAAATAAACAACTGATTTCACTTTTAACACGCTGATTTATGAAACTTCATTTTAAGTGAAACAAGCTAGTGCTAAAAGGCCTACTTTTAGTAGTGGTCGTAGAAAATAGCTATTTATGCAACAAGTGCTAGAAGTCGACGTTTATGCACGAGACATGAAAATTATGAAACGAAGCCGAAGGCTGAGTTTCATAACATATCTCGTGCATAAACGACTTTTAGCACGCGTTGCATACAATATTTTATCTACGGCCTTAATTTTACCCAATTAATCCATAAATATCGATTTAACAAAGGTTTGCATCTGCGACACTTTTAATTTATGTCATAATAAACAGTAGCCCACGCCGCGCGGGCAATTGTTTTCCACGCCAGTACTGTCAAGGTGAGTTACGAAATGTAATTATTGATACTCCACATCTGACTGTATTCATTACATAATGCTTTAATTATTTCAAAAACACTGTAACGCAAGAAGCAACTAGAATAACTTTACAACTTCACTTCCAGTTCTAAATTGTACTTTTATAACCTCACTTCACTTGTAGCCCATGTGCTAAAAGTAAACAGCTGATTTCTTTAAGCACGGTAAACTATAAAACGTCGCTTTTAGTGAAACAAGCTAGCCCTAAAAGGCCTACTTTTAGTAGTGGTCGTAGATAAATAATATTATTGCTGTTGTTGCAATAATAGTGGTTGAAGACATTTTTACACAAAATCAAAATCATATGATAGTTTTTCTGTGTTAAAAATGCATAAAATGGATTTACATAATTAATGAATAAAATACTAAACTATGATGTTAACCATCAACTGTTTAATTCAAAATGTACTTAGAGCAATTTCGATTGATACCGATAACAATTCAATGTCAGATCTGAGCTGCTATTATCAATCAGTTTAAGCTGGCGTCGCTGCCTTGACTCCTATAAATTACATAAATTAAATGTATGCCCTACAACCAAAGCCAATAATTCTTTTGCTATTTGCTTAGTGGATTGATTGCATATTGTTTTTGAAACAGAAAAAAGCAGTCGGTTCAATATCCAACAGCTACTTGCACAATTTCTATGATTGTTTTAATCTACCATTGTTAAACTACCGTGTGGTTGTGAAAAAAACATTTTCTTGAAACAGCCATATTGATTTGTTAAAATAAATATTGTGTTTTCGAACACAGCCTACTTTTGATCACACCTTTATTACTTCTACGACATTATTTTATCAATTACACGAAAAAATAAAAACTGCTTTACTTGGCCTTCTAATTATCAAAAAATCAGAGTGTAGCAGTTAAAAACATAATTCTAGAAATCGTTGCTTTTTTGTTTTCTAAGTGACAGCGTTCTATTGTAGATAGTGGGAAAGAGCAGTTTTTCAAATATGAGAGTATCGAAATCAGTGAGTGAAATAAAAACGCATCCACCCTGTTTATTTGTATATTTGTAATCGGAACAAACATGCTCGTCAAAATATATAGAGTGTTTTATTTCACAAAACCCATATCACTGCTATTTTAGTATTTTGTGAAGCACATTTTAGTGGTAACATATTTTGAGGTTCAGAGGAGAGTATATAACTTACAATAAACTTTACACGTAGGTGTCAAAATATACATAAACATCCTGTACATAAAATAATGATTTATATATTCATATACACTGCTCAAAATAATTAAACGATGTTTCATAACACTTGATATATAAAAGTAACTACAGATATTATCTTAACCTGCCTGTTTTTAAATACAATTTTTAGAAAATACTCCCTAATTATTTGAGCGGTATAGTATACTTTTCACATACAGTGTGTTTGACTTGAGATAACTACACCTACATACCTTCTATATTCTCCAGCATAATGATTTGGAATTCTAATGTTTCGTATAGACCTTTAAGCCACCCATTTGGATTATTTCCAACCCTGCATTCCAACCTACTATGATCGATTAATAATGTGGATTTTCTGAACCTTGCCCTAGCCACCAAATACTAATTTTTGTAAAAAAAAATAAAAACAATTTTCGTAGAAGCAATAAACATCGCAACCTGAGCAAAACATAAAATGGCCTAGATCACTAAGCTAGGTTTGGTAAAATTCTAATCAATCGTAGTATAGGCAGGCACGAAACGGCGGAACTATCTTAAGTCTTAAGTCCATTTTGATTATAATAGATAAGATACTTAGGTGTTTCATTTTAAGTAAAACACGCATGCAGGGTAATTCAGAAGGTATATCCATTCTTCATGGGGTAACTGATGATGTTAAAAAATGCAGCACATGTTAATAATTCCATGTGCGATTCTTATATCAACAATTCTAGTAACAATTTTAGAATGTATCCCATTGCTCTCAAACTTGGCATGATATGATCTCACTAATATTCTTAAGGCCTCATATGAGTAAAATAAATTATCTGTAGGGGCTACCTGCCCTACTTTCACTTAATATAAAAACTGATCTTTTTGTAAATCTACAAAAAATGCAATGACTTTCGTGATACCGGTTGAAATGAATAAAAAAAAGTCATCATTGTTTCTCAAAGTACAGAGGAGTGTCAAATCATTGTATAGAAAAACAGTTCTGTTCTATCTAGTCTTTTGTTTCAATGTTAGGAGCTTTATTTGATAAACCACCTTCCTATGCAGTATACCTATATATCCAAAAAGTGTGTCCCATAATTAAAATTCAGTTTAGCATGAAAACAGGGGTTGGTTTATTACAGAATCCCGATAAAAACATTCGACAAACACTGGAAAAGAAATTGCTTCTCACCAGAGGTTATAGGACTTTTTGTCTAAATGTTCTTCACCTTATACTCCGTGTTCGTAATTAAAATGAATTTTTCATATAAATATAAGACATTTTTAAAATATAGCCCACAATCTGCGAAATGTCGTACTTAATGAAATTACTGTTGACATCGAAGGTAGACATTAAAAGCGGTTTAAACTTTTCAGTTAAATGTACAGGTTGGTATTGTATACTTCCTGTTTCGGTAACTAATATTAATTACAAGGTAGAACTAATGTAATATACTAACAAATATATCTAGCGTTTGTATTTTACCTGTTTCATATTTTAAAAAACATATTTCCAGAAATTTATAATGCAAGTAACTAATTTAGCTATTGTCAGTTAAATAAATCCAGAGCCTGTATAAAGAAAAATTTGGCCTCAATGAAAAACTAAACGTCCAACTGCATTTCCAAGCAAGCCACGTAGAGAGCGCTTACAAACAAAATATGTTCTAATATCTGCAATTCGGGCCATAGGTGTAAAGCTCAATAGCAAGCCGTAGTGCTATATCAACTCCACCAGAGTGGGATTTAGTTAACTACGCGTAATCGAGGTTAAATCCATACATTTTTATTGGATCGTTTACAGTTGAGCATACAACTCTGTTAAAAAGCTAAATAACAGCACAATTTTGGTAAATAACTAGAAAATCAATAACAGAATGCTAAAATTGCTACCACCATCAACTTTTAGACTTTAGACTTTTATCGTTCGGTATGTTTTTTAAACTATCATAAGAATACACGTTTGAAGCACTAGAAAGAATACATTTTTAATTTAGGTGCTTTCTGAATTGAACTATATCTCTATATACTTACGGTATAATATGAATAAAAGCTGTAAATATTCTGGAATTAATTTGTGCGTTTTTTAGAACAAAATAAGTTCCCTCTAAATATGGCGCCCTTTATTCTTTGTGCTTTTTTAAAGAATTATAATGAATACAAAAAATGTAAATATTTTATATTATAAGACGAACGATCGGTTCAATTGGGAATTCATAAATTTTCCAAAAAACTAGCTTTATTTATTCCATTTTCAACCATTGCTAAACACGATTTTTAGAAGTTAATCACTTAATCAGTATAGGTTTATGTCTTTTCCAGATACATTTTGACAATAAATTGCCACAATAAATGAAACATGAGTTCATTACGTAGACCCACAGTTAAAAACAGCAATGGAATGGCGGAATAGAGGCTTCCGTCTACTCAAATATTTTGGGTTAATTCTTACTCGGTTAGAGCATCCCAACAGATTTTTATAATTTTGAAGAGATCATTTTTGGTTGAATGTTGATTATGTGGTCCCAAAAAGGTAAATATTATGCCAAATTAATACCAACAATTTTCAAAACACCTTTTATAATGAAGCGCGGGGTTCTGTTCCATCACAAGACAATGTTCCGGCCCATGACAGCTGTGTTTCCATGACCGTTTCAATGCTGATTTTAAAATTTTGAAACAGCCATCTATTCTCCTGATCTGACCCCTAGTAACTACTGCCTATTCCCTCAATTAAAATAGCATCTTCAGAAAGCACAATCTTCGGATGACGAAGAGGTGATGAAGGTGATAAATAGAAAAAGTTTTCCGAACAAAAACTGGATTCTTTCCAAAAGCATTCGAGCACTGCAGTATATTTGTATAATATATATGCAATAAACTTCTTTCAAACGGATTTACTGTTTGCTTCTATTTATCTCTGGGTCAAGAATCCCTCTTCATATTTAGAAACATGGACTTTATTTAAATGCCGAAATTCGCAGCTGTATTGTGGCATTTACAATGTTTTTTTTCTACCGTAGAATGATGAGAATTTCGTGGAAGGTATTCAAAACTAATAACTCAATTACCAAGAATTCAAAATAAATACGAGCACACAACTTCTACCAACTATAGGGAGCACTGACTACCTCACCCTTGTTGAGCATCTCACGACTTTCGAAAAACGAACAATGACTTAGAAGAAGAAGAAGAAATGTATTAGTTATTTTGAACATATATTTGTAGGTAGTTTCTCGTTTTTTATGCTTTACCGCTGAAATTCTATGTTTTGTTAAAAGATTTGACTGCGTCAGGCCATTACAAAGAATGAATATAGTATTTAACATTACTAGCTTGGTAAGAGGGTTTTTACTGGCGAATAGAAGGATATGACAGGCGAGCCGCAGGCGAGCCAGTCACCTTCTTGAACCAGTAAAACCTGTTATCTTGCGTGTATTGTTGAATATTTTATTTGTTCCTCACTTGTAAATAACTAGACATTTACCATTTATTCAAAATGTCAAACTGACAAGCAACTAAATTCATCAATATGACACATACTAAGGAAGATAACTCTGGCTTTGCACGCTATCATTTATCTATGAGCACGCTTGTAAAACTGACAGTTAACTTGTAAAGATTTTACAAGTTAGTAACTTGTTAAAATAAATTTTCTTGATTAATACAGTGACTTGATAAATTGATGTTTACAAGTGAGGATCAAATAAAGTTTATTATCTGGTATTTGTTATTTAATATTACTACATTAATTTTATGGGCATAGATAGATCCAATACAAGATTTTGTTTCTAACTATATATTAACAGTAAAACTGCAATCTGTGCAAATTAAAATTAGTAAAAGATACATATGATCCTCCAAAATGCATCGATTAGTAACCGTTGTGTGATAAGTGTGACTTTAGAGCTGATATAAAAAACCTAATTAAATGTTTCGCATTAAAGCTGCAACTTATATATACATTAATATAAGTTCAACATTAGTTGTATAAGAAAACGCATATTTAAGTTATTATTGGTACAGTATGACAGAAACAGTAGTTGCATTTCATAATGCTACTACAACTCTCTATAAGTAATAAATATTTCGTTATTATTTAGATCTCTGACGGAATAGCTATAAAGACGTTAAACATTTTGTGTATAATCAATAAAAAGATCGAATATAAGATTTTTATTTTAAAAACTAATTAACAAATATTTGTTATCGAGATAAAAATTAACCTTCATTGCAATATGCTGAAATATTTCTTTTTAAATATTACTTCCGTCGTCTAACAGACTATTTGTCGATTTTACGATATTTTAAATGCGGATTAAATATCTACCTAGCTGGAAACCGATTTGATTAAATATGTAAAGAGTAAATATCCTAAAAAAATAAAATATTGCATATTTTTGCATTAACTCAAGAATTATTAGTTAGATAAAAATAATATTTTGAACATAGCTCAGGTTTATACAACTAGTCATATGTACAACTAATTATACGTCCGTCACATAATGAAATCAAATTTGTTGGAGATATTCACTTCGGTGACTCCAAATAAGCTTACCCAAATGTTTTTACTATTATGTTGAGTCAAAACTCTCATAAATCGGTATCTGTGCTGACAAAGTTAGAACTGACATATTAATTAAATTCAACCTGCAGAGGGCACAATGCAAAAATTCAACACGGATACAATAAATGACAACGGATAAATACTAATAGCATTGTGTGCACAGAATGAACTTTGACAAACAAATGAAATGACATATAAATACACTTACACTTTTACAAACTCTAGAGCACAATAATCCATCATCAATTACATAATAACAAATAAAAATGTCCAAGTCAGATTTTGGTTGTGTGAACATAAACTCAGGCTACATCAAATACGGAAATAACAAAACCGAAGAAGAATGTAACAATTACAAAGTAATAAGAAACATAATCAATACTGAAATACTAACAATAAAATAAAAATATTGGGAAATCTTTACTAAAGAAATGGAATACGGCTTGCACTGGAAAAAAAACGAATCTGGAATATGATACGTAACTGAAAGAAGTCAATTAATTAATACAAACAAATCAACGACCTTTCTATCTACACATGGGTTGCTTATTTTAAAAAGCTATATCAATCCAATACGAATGGAACCGGTGTAGATGTCGAAGAAAGAATAGATAATGCGAATGCTGAGGTTAACGACCCTATAATTTCCCACTATAATGAAGCTGCTACAATAGCTAACCGCAAGAACAGAGAATTTCCTGGTGTGGACCTAATAACACAAAATTATTAAACGTTGGAGCGAAAGATAAACACAAAAAATAACATTAGTTTCAAAAATAATTAGAATATCAGCCGTACCTACTCAATGGAAATCCAGCATTTGCATTCATATATTTAAGAAAAGCATCAGAGAGAACCCAGGACCCCAGGACGCCTGTCATTTTATTTTTTCAGCAGTAAAAATTGTTTTACCCTGCTAGTAATATAAAATACTAATATATAACACCCCAAGATCAAATCAGGTTATAATTATAATAGCCTCTCATTCGTGTATATTATAAATGGTAACACTGGCAGAGCGAACTTTGACACATTTAAATTTGAATTGTCAAATGACAGATTCTTCAAAACCTAACTGTGGTCTTTCCATCAGTAGTGCCAAACTTAAACCCAAAGAGGCTACCCTCATTATAAATTTATTTTTTCAATCTTCTTCTTCTTCTCGGCCTTCTTCTACCCATTTGTGGGTATAGGCCTGCTCTAGTCCCTTCCATATTCCTCGTCTTGTTGCGGTTTTTCTTCCAGTTAAACCCGCTGTACTTTTAATGTCGTCTACCCATCTTTGTTGTGGTCTGCCTCGCTCTCTTTTACCTAACAATGGGCGCCATTGTTCTATTCTGGCGTTCCATCTGTTGTCCGTTTGTCTTGCGTTGTGTCCTGCAAATCTCCATTTTAGTGATGTCACGGGTTTTCTTATGTCTTCTACACCTGTTTTTGATCTGACCCATACGTTGGTTTTTCGATCTCCATTGCTCGTTGGGTTTTCGCCATCCTGGCCACATTCTTCTTAAGGGGTCCAGGTTTGTGCGTCATAGATAAGGATTGATAGAATACAGTCGTTAAATACCTTTGTTCTTAGATATTGAGGTATTTTTTTGTTTTTCAGCACATAGCTCAGTTTTGCCGAATGCGACCCATCCTAGCTTCAACCTTCTGGCAATCTTTGTCGTTTGGTTTTCTTTATTTGGCTTCATGAGTTGTCCTAGGTAAATATACTCTGATACTTGTTCCAGTATTATGTTGTCTATTTTTATTTGTAGGTTATCTTCTGTGTTGGTCATAACTTTGGGTTTCTCTTTGTTCATTTGTAGTCCTACGTCTGTTGATTTTACGTTGAGTTCTTGTAGCATGTTCTGGAGATCTTTTTCGTTTTCGGCTATTACTAGGATGTCGTCGGCGCAACTTTAGTGATTTAAGGATGGTGTTTGCAGCTTTCCAAGTCTGCGGTATGTCTCCTTCTGATAAACATTGATTGTACAATGTCTTGATGGTTTTTTGTAATTGTTATCCTCCCTGTTGGAACACTTATTTTGAGATCTCATTAGCTCCCAATGATTTATTGTTTTTCATATTTTTTACTGCCGCTCCTATTTCAGCAACTGTTATGTCCGGCATATCTTCCGAGTTCACATTTGTTATTTCTATTTTGAAGTTGTTACGGGTTTTGTCTGGCATGTTTACTTTTGATTTGAATAGTTCTTCATAGAACATTTGAACCCCTTTTTTGGTATCCTATTTTTTCCAATGTCTACTTTAAAGCTGTATTTTATCTATGAAAATCTCCATGGTAAAGTTAACATTTTAGTGAATGAAATAGTCAATAATTCAAAGCAACCAACACAATACATACATGTTACCATGGGAACTACTCGTACACAAGCAAACAATATGATTATCTATTTAAAATTATTTATTCAATTTCAAAATTTATTTATATAATTATTTGTAGGTATTAATAACTCAACTGTTTAATGTAATATGTTTTCTGATGTCACCTGGCACCCGAAAAGGTTAAAATAAACAACTAGCTGCGATTTGTTGTACTGCACGCGTTGTGTTACGAGATTTACCCACACGAGAAAATTAACCCACACGGCCTTACGGTATCGTTGACCAAACCTTTTCTTTCGTGGGTAATAGCCACATAAAATTTACTTGTAGAGTAACTAACTATGACCTGTCAGTACTACTACAAGAATAGTTAACACGAAGAATGTGTCTAAATACTAATTTAAAAAAATTATTACCCATATTCTTTATTTGTTGCATTAGTAAAGAGACTATACAATAGTATTACATTTATAAGAGTTACCCACAATAGAATTTTAGACTTGCTTCCGAGCCATAACATTTGTTGCATTGTGTAAAATACGCTCGCATATTCAATGTTAAGTATGTATTGATTACATACTTATTTGCTTCTGCTATCAGTAGTTATTGTCATCCATACGTTTGCTTTGAAAGAGACTAGTCTGAATCGTTTTGATTTTTTCAATGTTGTTCGCTTACTGTGATATACTCTGATATTGAACGTAGCCTCCTTTTTAGAATCAATAAACAACCGCAAAGAAAAACCTTGTTACGATTTTTATTTAATTTTATGCCTGCTAATATTTAATGATATAATAAACATATTATATACTTTAGTACGTAAATTGCCCTCTGAACTGAAGGAGTAAAATTTGAACCATTAGGACGTTTCACAAATTATTAATAGTTTAATCGTAAATTAAATAATAAACGAGTCGACGAAGATATTAAACAAAGCAAAACAATACACACAAAAGATGGTAATGTTAAATCTATTCACAGGGTAAATACCAACGTTACTCTCAGTGTTCTTTATAAATCATCATTAGCTTATCAAACGTTTCTGTAACGCGCTTATTTCTAAATTATAACTGTTATGCACATTTTCACCCTACATATGAATGTCCCATAAAATACTTGGGTTTTAAATGAAAATGCATTAATAATTTCTAGCATTACACTCGTACTAATCTTAAAAATACAAAGTAATCATCAACAAATACAGTTTAACTTTTTCAATATTATTTTTATAAATTTAAATTTCGTTCAAAACCAGAAGTGGTTATAAGAAAAATCCATACTTTATAACATTGGATACTGGGATTAATATTCGTTCAAAATAATATTCTCAACAATAGAATTAGTGACCCGCTCTTGTTACCAAACCCCACATTTCTCACAATACGTTGATCTTCTTAATGACGAATTAGTGACATCTTTGACGATGCGAATTTGTAAAATTAGATCACATTGTACACAAATATAGTGGAATGTTTCAGTGTACTAATTGGAATCAAATCGAAGTGAAAAATATTTTGGTTTGCTTTTTCTGAAAATTCTAACTCTGATTTAAGTGGAGCATTTATAGATAGTGTTAAAAAATTGTTTTAATAACTTTCTGCGCTATTATTTGTCAAATCTCACAAAACATCATCCAAATAGCAAAATAATTATATTTAAAAAATCATTACTACATACTTACTACACCTATAAAATGTTTTCAGAATCAAATTCATTATTGGACAAATAATCTTCCGTTAGACATAGTTATACTTAGGTACTATTTCCTATAAAATACAAGAAATTAGTGCCCCAATTAGCCCATAAACATGGCATATAAAGCTAAAATACATTATATATATATAAATACTTGATTGAGATGTAATTCGTCATGTGAACATCAGAAAAACGCAGCATTACGAACATTTGCAAAAATGAGTTTTTACTTGAAAAATCACACAGGCAAAAGTTATGTTTAAACAATAACTAATCTCTGCAACCTTTCTGTGGCATTCGGTTTTTAATCGTTTTAATATTACAGGGTGGCAAAGCATCCATTAAACAGCATGAATATAAACAATAACTGATTGTTAACGATTGATATTTTTATTCGTCTGTGTTTGTGTTTGTATTATTTACTAATATCAATTGTTGATCACTTTCCGAAGAAATCTAATCTGAAATAAGATACAATAAATGTAGGAAGCACCAACAGCTTACACTGCAAGAATTAATCATTGATTTGTATTATTTATTTGCCTAATCAGAACGAAATTATATCTAATAACCAGTAGTTCTCAAACAAGCATAAATGCGTAGAGTGGTGACGCTAAGTTTTAATTTGATCACAACAACCCCAAGACGATTTACACTTTAATTAAACGATTCAGAAGCTAACACCATACATAAATCTAGAGTGAAAGTGGAAAGTTTATTCCGAAGGCGGCGTTGTTGTTCGGAAAAGTCAATTCATTACAGTTAATTATAGGGTTTAACGCAGGTGTTGCCACTATTAAAAATCTCCTTTTATTGGGTCAAGTACATATTAATTGCAGATTCTAATTACTACTGATTGTAAACTATTTACAATGACTTTACGTTAAAAGCAATTTATAATACAACGAAGCGCATATTAACGCTCTTCAGAAACTAATGGCTCATAACTGCTTTCGTAAAAGGAGTGGCCATCTGTTTAATTTCGCTTTTCCTAAGTCTTCTCCCCCGCTTTCTGTTACCAGAGTGCGTAACTGTTTTATTTGGGCCTGGGATGTTATTTCCTCCTATTTAATTTTTATTTCGTTTAAGTTCCTTGCAGAATGTTAATTAAAATTCGCTACAATACTGTGTTGGTTTTTAACGTTTAAAATAATTTTCTTTCGGTAGAATGTTGACAGGCAATGCTGCAACCTGTTAAGTTTTAAAACTATTGACACAAATAACGGTTTGATCTGTTACAAAGCATGAATATCAATAAGTCTAATGATAAACGAATACTATCTGACAAAAGCTAATAGGAATTAGATTAGGTTCTAATGAACAATATGCAGACAATTTTAGCTTTGACCAGTTAATTCAGGTTTTGACTAAATTCGGGTTTTACCTGTAACATATGTACAGAGTGATTGAAAAAGAGCTACATCTAGATGCCTCTTCATGCTGCATGTAGATTTGTATGTGCCTTTGTAACTTCCTTAATCATAGATATAAAAAAAACCTTATATTTTATATTCAATGCCAGTAAGCAACCTACAAATTATCGTAAACCAATTTAAACCACGACCTCTTATTGTTACGTAGTGATAAATAACTTTGGTTTTTTAAATCGAACACCCCGTATATTTTTAGATATTTGAAACTAGCGCTGAGAATGCTTTATGATAGCATGATTAAACTAAGGTTATGAAACTCATTATTAAAAAAACATATTAAAACATTTACCTAAAGTATGCCATAACTTTCGAAAAATCACTAATAATCGAATAAGAAATGCAGAACGAATTCCACTTGGCTCTAAAAGTTCCTTCTGATCGAATTATCTCACCAAACGTACAAAATCAATTAAAAAACCATGTTGTATTTAAATGAAATCATATCATTTTTAAATTATGCTTTACGTATTTTTGTCATTTTAAAAGCTACAAATATTCAACTGTTTAATGAAATTCATATTTTTCTATTTAAAAAACAATTGTTTTAGTACGTTTGGTGCGATAGTTTGGTCATGCGGAATTTGTAGAGCCAAGTGAAATTTGTTTTGCAGTTTCTTATTCGATTCTAGGTGATTTTTAGTAAGTCATGGCTTACTTTAGGTAAATATTTTTATTTTTTTTAATGAGTTTAAAATTTTAGTTTAAGCATGCTGTCATAAAGCATTTTTGGCTTTGATATCAAATATCTAAAAATATATGAGGTGTTCCATTTAAAAAACCAAAGTTGTGTACCATTACGTAAAAATAAGAGGCCATGGTTTAAATTGGCTTATTTACTAGCAACCTGATATTGTACATTTTCGTCATAGAAACAAAATATGAAAAGCTATTCATAACTCCCTAGGGACTTGCAAATTATTTTCAGCGTACATAAATCAAACAAGTAGGGACACTCACTGTAGGTTCCTTTGATGTCAAAATTCCGATTTGGATGACCTTGAACGGCTCCTGGGGGAGGGAGGAAGTACTTTCCGATAGTACTAACAGATGGCGCCACTACTTGATCACATCCATGGATATATTAGTACAAGGATACGTTCACTACATGGTAAACGTACGTCGAATCTTAAAATAACATATCACGGAGTTCGGTACCTTCCCCATTTCATTCTAACCTATATCACTTTATTTCTCTCTCCCTTTAGACGTATTTCATACAATGTTTCGTACGCTTAATTTTGAAGTTTTGAAATGAAACGTCAGAAGTGTCATACAATTTCACAGTTTATTCTTCGAAAATTGAACTTTAGCAATGGTTTTGATTGCTATTATCAAAGAGGATATATACTCTTTGGCTATTATTATCAACCGTAAAACTCAAAGGCGTTAGCGAGTGAATATCTTGCACACCCCCACACCTCATCGAGTGAGGTTATCAAGTGTTACCTGTTGAGGTTATGTTTTCTAATTTGTGTTTATTTATACGATTACTTCTTTTCTACATTTTGTAGCATCTTGAGACCAAAAAGACTATTTCTGGCACCATGTAACAGGAGTTAAATGTATTTTATCAGAATTTCTCTCAATGGCGAGTCCAAGTACCTCTCTAAAGGATAGCGCTATTACGCAATTCACGCATTGAGAGTGACAGAAATAGATGGTACGTCTTGTTAAACTATATCAACGGCACGCCGTATCTTGTACTTATATATCTATGATCACATCATGATTGGTAGCAGAGCTAGTAACTGGCGCTGATTGGTAAAATTTTGTTCTGCCATCTATAGTGAAGTTTAGAAATACCCCGAGTTACTGTTCCAGGCACTCATTTGGCATGAAGTGTCTCTACTTGTTTGATGTATGTACGCTGTTATTTCTCCCTCAAACTCATGGTAACCATGCAACTACAAATAACGTCTTACCAACCATACAATGAGGCAATCCTAGATGTTACTTATAAACCGTTCAATAGTTATTTTCCCGGTAGGTAGACATGGAATTTTGTTTTTATGTGATAATGAAATTAAAACTCCCTAGAATCTCTTTCTGACACTTTGTCAGAATCAACTGTTATGTACAGGAGGCTCACGAAAGTGTCTAATTTGAAATTTTGAGGTTAAACATGCAATGTTGCCAGTGCTTTCATACTTTGTTTGCCACTAGGCATAATATTTATGGACATCGGCGTCAGGGATACCTATCTGTCAACAAATTGCAATACTAAAGCAAATATGCCGAAAGTCATTGAAGGTGACACAAAACTACAAATTACAAAGGTCTACAGGCATCATAAAGCCGACAGGCCAGACCATAGTGAAACTGAAATCTTTGCCCGGCTTAGTGATATTTGTGATGTAAGTATTTATGCTTAAAACTTAACTGTTGGTTTAATTTTGGGCTTTGTACTGTTTTAGGTATCTCAAAAGCTACTTTGGGAAAGTTACCTCTGACAGCTCCGTTTTCTCGAAATCATTCATCATCGGCGCGGGTGGAAGTGAGATGAATGAACGATCTCGAGGAAACAGAGCTGTGCAGAGGTAACTTTCCGAACGCAGTAAAAGAACTATTAGAAATATTATTGGGCGGGACAATTTTGAAATTAAGTAAACCTTTTGGCGCACGACCTATGAGACTGTAATTCGATTCACAGCTACGTATGCATGTGAACCAGTGACGAGGAATGTAGCAAGATGAAGACATGATAAGGTAGGTGGGAGAGAAAATGCCGCGAAAATATTTGGTGGGACTCGGACGGAGGATGGTTGGAGAAGACTTACAAACGAAGAGGTACAAGAGAAGTATGGAAAGCCAAGTATAGTAAACTTCATTAAATCTCAAACGTTAAGATGGTTTGGGCATATATGGAGAATGACAGATGGAAGAGCTATTATGATAGTATTGGAAGGCAGAGCGCAAGAAACTAGAAGAAGAGGGCGACCAAGGAATAGGTGGAAGGAATCAGTAATGGAAGCCATTGCAAGGAAAGGAATAGAAAACTAGCAAATAGCAACAAAACACACACATAAACATTTCGAACTTGCTAATGAAGTTCGTTAAAACTATAATATTTAGCAAGTATTGCGGCTAGAGGGAAGCATTTTGAACATTTGCTTTAGTTCGCTATTTATACTTCCCTTGTCTAAAAGAAGAAGGAAGTATAGTAATCGCGAAAAAATCAGCTTCAGAGATTTCTCCACATCTTCACATTTCAGGGTCCCTAGATGACGAAAAACAGGTTTTCTCAATTTCGTCTCTCTGTCTATCTGTCGGACACCCCCGTGGCTCAGTTATTCTAGCGTTGGACAAGACAC
>CALNHX010007755.1:0-69612 GCA_940337035.1 Agriotes lineatus | reverse complement strand
GGACTCACCCAAAGGTCACCACGACCAAAGGTCACCAACGGTCACCCAAAGGTCACCCAAAGGTCACCAAAGGTCACCAAAGGTCACCAAAGGTCACCAAAAGGTCACCCCAAAGGTCACCAAAGGTCCACCAAAGGTCACCAAGGTCACCAAAGGTCACCCCAAAGGACCCCAAAGGTCACCCCAAAGGTCACCAAAGGTCACCCAAAGGTCCCCAAAGGTCACCAAAGGTCACCAAAGTCACCAAAGGTCCAAAAAAGGTCACCCCAAAGGTCACCAAAGGTCACCCCAAAGGTCACCAAAGGTCACCCAAAGGTCACCAAAGGTCACCTCAAAGGTCACTAAACGTCACCCAAAGATCACCAAGGGTCAACAAAGGTCACCCCAAAGGTCACCCAAGGTCACCAAAGGTCACCCAAAGGTCACCAAAGGTCACCCCAAAGGTCACCAAAGGTCACCCCCAAAGGTCACCCAAAGGTCACCCCAAAGGTCACCAAAGGTCACCCCAAGACCAAGGTCACCAAAGGTCACCCAAAGGTCACCAAAGGTCCCAAGGTACCCAAGGTCACCAAAGGTCACCCAAAGGTCACCCAAAGGTCACCAAAGGTCACCAAGGTCACCAAGGTCACCAAAGGTCACCCAAAGGTCACCAAGGTCACCCCAAAGGTCACCCAAAGGTCACCCCAAAGGTCACCAAAGGTCACCCCAAAGGTCACCAAAGGTCACCAAAGGTCACCCAAAGGTCACCAAAGGTCACCAAAGGTCACCCCAAAGGTCACCAAAGGTCACCCCAAATTCACCAAAGGTCACCCCAAAGGTTACCCAAAGGTCACCTCAAAGGTCACCAAAGGTCACCCCAAAGGTCACCAAAGGTAACCAAAGGTCACCCCAAATGTCACCAAAGGTCACCAAAGGTCACCCCAAAGGTCACCAAAGGTCACCCCAAAGGTCACCAAGGTCACCAAAGGACCCAAAGGTCACCAAGGACACCCCAAAGGTCACCAAAGGTCACCCCAAAGGATACCAAAGGTCACCAAAGGTCACCCCAAAGGTCACCAAAGGTCACCAAAGGTCACCAAAGGTCACCAAAGGTCACCCAAAGGTCACCAAAGGTCACCAAAGGTCACCAAAGGTCACCCCAAAGGTCACCAAAGGTCACCCCAAAGTCACCAAGGTCACCCCAAAGGTCACCAAAGGTCACCCTAAAGGTCACCAAAGGTCACCAAAGGTCACCCCAAAGGTCACCAAAGGTCACCAAAGGTCACCCCAAAGGACACCAAAGGTCACCCCAAAGGTTACCAAAGGTCACCCCAAAGGTCACCAAAGGTCACCTCAAAGGTCACCAAGGTCACCCCAAAGGTCACCAAAGGTCGCCCAAAGGTCACCAAAGGTCACCAAAGGTCACCCCAAGGTCACCAGAGGTCACCCCAAAGGTCACCAAAGGTCACCAAAGGTCACCCCAAAGGTCACCAAAGGTCCCCCAAAGGTCACCAAAGGTCACCCAAAGGTCACCAAAGGTCGCCAAAGGTCACCAAAGGTCACCCCAAAGGTCACCAAAGGTCACCCCAAAGGTCACCAAAGGTCACCAAAGGTCACCCCAAAGGTGATCAAAGGTCACCAAAGGTCACCAAAGGTCACCAAAGGTCACCAAAGGTCACCCCAAAGGTCACCAAAGGTCACCCAAAGGTCACCAAAGGTCACCAAAGGTTACCCCAAAGGTCACCAAAGGTCACCAAAGGTCACCCCATAGGTCACCAAAGGTCACCCCAAAGGTCACCAAAGGTCACCCCAAAGGTCACCCAAAGGTCACCTCAAAGGTCAACAAAGACCACCCCAAAGGTCACCAAAGGTCACCAAAGGTCACCCCAAAGGTCACCAAAGGTCACCCCAAAGGTCACCAAAGGTTACCCCAAAGGTCACCAAAGGTCACCCCAAAGGTCACCAAAGGTCACCAGACGGTCACCAAAGGTCACCAAAGGTCACCCCAAAGGTCACCAAAGGACACCCCAAAGGTCACCAAAGGTCGCCAAAGGTCACCCCAAAGGTCACCCCAAAGGTCACCAAAGGTCACCCAACGGTCACCAAAAGTCACCAACGGTCACCAAAGGTCACCCCAAAGGTCACCAAAGGTCACCCAAAGGTCACCAAGGTCACCCCAAAGGTCACCAAAGGTCACCCAAAGGTCACCAAAGGTCACCAACGTCACCAAAGGTCACAAGATCACCCAAAGGTCACCAAAGGTCACCAAAGGTCGCAAAGGTCACCCAAAGGTCACCAAAGGTCACCCAAAGGTCACACGTCACCAAGGTCCCCAAGGACACCCAAAGGTCACCCAAAGGTCACCAAAGGTCACCAAAGGTCACTCCAAGGTCACCAAAGGTCACCAAAGGTCACCCAAAGGTCACCCAAAGGTCACCAAAAGTCACCCAAGGTCACCAAAGGTCACCCCAAAGGTCACCAAAGGTCACCCCAAAGGTCACCAAGGTCACCCCAAAGGTCACTAACGTACCCCAAAGATCACAAGGTCACAAGGTCACCAAAGGTCACCCAAAGGTCACCCAAAGTCACAAAGGTCACCTCAAGGTCACCAAACGTCACCCAAAGGTCACCAAGGTCACCAAAGGTCACCCAAAGGTCACCAAAGGTCACCAAAGTCACCCAAAGGTCACCAAGGACACCCAAGGTCCCACAAGGTCACCAAAGGTCACCCAAAGTCACCAAAGGTCACCCAAAGGTCACCAAAGGTCACCCCAAGGTCACCAAAGGTCACCAAAGGTCACCAAAGGTCACCAAGGTCACCAAGGTCACAAAGGTCACCAAAGGTCACCAAGGTCCACAAGGTCACCCAAAGGTCACCCCAAAGGTCACCAAAGGTCACCCCAAAGGTCACCAAAGGTCACCCAAAGGTCACCAAAGGTCACCAAAGGTCACTAAAGGTCACCAAAGGTCACCCAAAGGTCACCAAAGGTCACCCCAAAATTCACCAAAGGTCACCCCAAAGGTCACCAAAGGTCACCTCAAAGGTCACCAAAGGTCACCCAAGGTCCCCAAAGGTCACCCAAAGGTCACCAAAGGTCACCCAAAGGTCACCCCAAAGGTCACCAAAGGTCACCCAAAGGTCACCAAAGGTCACCAAGGTCACCAAGGTCACCCAAGGTCACCAAAGGTCACCCCAAAAGTCACCAAGGTCACCCCAAAGGTCACCAAAGGTCACCCCAAAGGTCACCAAGGTCACAAAGGTTACCAAAGGTCACCAAAGGTCACCAAAGGTCACCAAAGGTCACCCCAAAGGTCACCAAAGGTCACCAAAGGTCACCAAAGGTCACCAAAGGTCACCAAAGGTCACCAAAGGTCACAAAGGTCACCCCAAAGGTCACCAAAGGTCACCCAAAGGTCACCAAAGGTCACCACAAGGTCACCCAAAGGTCACCAAAGGTCACCAAAGGTCACCAAAGGTCACCCCAAAGGTCACCACAGGTCACCAAAGGTCACCAAAGGTCACCAAGGTCACCAAAGGTCACCAAAGGTCACCAAAGGTCACCAAAGGTCACCAAAGGTCACCCCAAAGGTCACCCAAAGGTCACCCAAAGGTCCCAAGGTCCCCAAAGGTCACCAAAGGTCACCAAAGTCACCAAAGGTCAAAAAGGTCACCCCAAAGATCACCCAAGGGTCACCAAGGTCACCCAAAGGTCACCAAGTCACCCAAAGTCACCCAAAGGTCACCAAGGGTCACCAAAGGACACCCCAAGGTCACCAAAGGTCACCAAAGTCACCCAAAGGTCACCAAGGTCACCCAAAGATCACCAAAGGTCACCCAAGCACAAGGTCACCCCAAGGTCACCCAAAGGTCACCCAAAGGACACCCAAAGGTCACCAAAGGTCACTCCAAAGGTCACCAAAGGTGACCAAAGGTCACCAAGGTCACCAAAGGTCACCCAAGGACACCAAAGGTCACCAAAGGTCACCAAAGGTCACCCAAAGGTCACCAAAGGTCACCCAAAGGTCACCAAAGGTCACCCAAGGTCACCCCAAGGTCACCAAAGGTCACCCAAGGTCCACCAAGGTCACCAAGGTCACCCCAAAGGTCACCAAAGGTCACCCCAAATTCACCAAAGGTCACCAAGGTACCAAGGTCACCCAAAGGACTCCACAAGGACCCCAAGGTCACCCCAAGGTCCCAAAGGTCACCAAAGGACACCCAAAGGTCCACCAAGGTCACCCAAGGTCCCAAGGACCCAAGGTCACCCCAAAGGACACCAAAGGTCACCCCAAAGGTCACCAAAGGTCACCCAAGGTCACCAAAGGTCACCAAAGGTCACCAAAGGTCACCCAAAGGTCACCAAGGACCCCAAAGGTCCCAGGACACCAAAGGTCACCAAAGGTCACCCAAAGGTCACCAAAGGTCACCCAAAGGTCACCAAAGGTCACCAAAGGTCACCCAAGGTCACCAAAGGTCACCCAAAGGTCACCAAAGGTCACCAAAGGTCCCAAGGTCCCCCAAAGGTCACCCCAAAGGTCACCAAAGGTCACCAAACGTCACCCCAAAGATCACCAAGGGTCACCAAAGGTCACCCAAAGGTCACCAAAGGTCACCCCAAAGGTCACCAAAGGTCACCTCAAAGGTCACAAACGTCACCCCAAAGATCACCAAGGGTCACCAAAGGTCACCCCAAAGGTCACCAAAGGTCACCAAAGGTCACCCCAAAGGTCACCAAAGGTCACCCAAGGTCACAAAGGTCACCAAAGGTCACCCAAAGTCACCCAAAGGTCACCCCAAAGGTCACCAAAGGTCACCCCAAAGGTCACCAAAGGTCACCAAAGGTCACCCAAAGGTCACCAAGGTCACCAAAGGTCACCAAGGTCACCCCAAAGGTCACCAAAGATCACCAAAGGTCACCAAAGGTCACCAAAGGTCACCCCAAAGGTCACCAAAGGTCACCCCAAAGGTCACCAAAGGTCACCCCAAAGGTCACCAAACGTCACCAAAGGTCACCCCAAAGGTCACCAAAGGTCACCCAAAGGTCACCCAAAGGTCACCTTTGGGGTGACCTTTGGTGACCTTTGGGGTGACCTTTGGTGACCTTTGGGGTGACCTTTGGTGAACTTTGGTGACCTTTGGGGTGACCTTTGGTGACCTTTGGGGTGACCTTTGGTGACCTTTGGGGTGACCTTTGGTGACCTTTGGTGACCTTTGGTGACCTTTGGTGACCTTTGGGGTGACCTTTGGTGACCTTTGGGGTGACCTTTGGTGACCTTTGGTGACCTTTGGATGACCTTTGGTGACCTTTGGTGACCTTTGGGGTGACCTTTGGTGACCTTTGGTGACCTTTGGTGACCTTTGGGGTGACCTTTGGTGACTTTGGGGTGACTTTTGGAGACCTTTGGTGACCTTCTGGTGACCTTTGGTGACCTTTGGGGTGACCTTTGGTGACCTTTGGTGACCTTTGGAGTGACCTTTGGTGACCTTTGGGGTGACCTTTGGTGACCCTTTGGAGACCTTTGGTGACCTTTGGTGACCTTTGGGGTGACCTTTGGTGACTTTTGGTGACTTTGGTGACCTTTGGTGACCTTTGGTGACTTTGGTGACCTTTGGTGACCTTTGGGGTGACCTTTGGTGACCTTTGGTGACCTTTGGAGTGACCTTTGGTGACCTTTGGGGTGACCTTTGGGGTGACCTTTGGTGACCTTTGGTGACCTTTGGTGACCTTTGGTGACCTTTGGGGTGACCTTTGGTGACCTTTGGGGTGACCTTTGGTGACCTTTGGTGACCTCTGGGTGACCTTTGGTGACCTTTGGGGTGACCTTTGGGGTGACCTTTGGTGACCTTTGGGGTGACCTTTGGTGACCTTTGGTGACCTTTGGGTGACCTTTGGTGACCTTGGGGTGACCTTTGGTGACCTTTGGGGTGACCTTTGGTGACCTTTGGTGACCTTTGGTGACCTTTGGGGTGACCTTTGGTGACCTTTGGTGACCTTTGGTCGACCTTTGGTGACCTTTGGAGACCTTTGGACCTTGGACCTTTGGTGACCTTTGGTGACCTTTGGGGTGACCTTTGGTGACCTTTGGGGTGACCTTTGGTGAGCCTTTGGGACCTGGTGACCTTTGGTGACCTTTGGGGTGACCTTTGGTGACCTTTGGGGTGACCTTTTGGTGACCTTTGGTGACCTTTGGGGTGACCTTTGGTGACCTTGGTGACCTTTGGGGTGACCATTTGGGGTGACTTGGTGACCTTTGGGGTGACCTTTGGTGACCCTTGGTGATCTTTGGGGTGACCTTTTTTGACCTTTGGTGACTTTTGGTGACCTTTGGTGACCTTTGGGGTGACCTTTGGTGACCTTTGGAGTGACCTTTGGTGACCTTTGGGGTGACCTTTGGTGACCTTTGGTGACCTTTGGTGACCTTTGGTGACCTTTGGTGACCTTTGGTGACCTTTGGTGACCTTTGGTGACCTTTGGTGACCTTTGGGGTGACCTTTGGTGACCTTTGGTGACCTTTGGTGACCTTTGGGGTGACCTTTGTGGTGACCTTTGGTGACCTTTGGGGTGACCTTTGGTGACCTTTGGGGTGACCTTTGGTGACCTTTGGTGACCTTTGGTGACCTTTGGTGACCTTTGGTGACCTTTGGTGACCTTTGGTGACCTTTGGGGTGACCTTTGGTGACCTTTGGTGACCTTTGGTGACCTTTGGTAACCTTTGGTGACCTTTGGTGACCTTTGGGGTGACCTTTGGTGACCTTTGGGGTGACCTTTGGTGACTTTTGGGGTGACCTTTGGTGATCTTTGGGGTGACCTTTGGTGACCTTTGGTGACCTTTGGTGACCTTTGGGGTGACCTTTGGTGACCTTTGGGGTGACCTTTGGTGACCTTTGGTGACCTTTGGGGTGACCTTTGGGGACCTTTGGGGTGACCTTTGGTGACCTTTGAGGTGACCTTTGGTGACCTTTGGGGTGACCTTTGTTGAATTTTGGGGTGACCTTTGGTGACCTTTGGGGTGACCTTTGGTGACCTTTAGTGACCTTTGGTGACCTTTGGTGACCTTTGGGGTGACCTTTGGTGACCTTTGGGGTGACCTTTGGTGACCTTTGGGGTGACCTTTGGTGACCTTTGGTGACCTTTGGTGACCTTTGGGGTGACCTTTGGTGACCTTTGGTGACCTTTGGTGACCTTTGGAGTGACCTTTGGTGACCTTTGGTGACCTTTGGGGTGACCTTTGGTGACCTTTGGGGTGACCTTTGGTGAGCTTTGGGGTGACCTTTGGTGACCTTTGGTGACCTTTGGGGTGACCTTTGGTGACCTTTGGGGTGACTTTTGGTGACCTTTGGTGACCTTTGGGGTGACCTTTGGTGACCCTTGGTGATCTTTGGGGTGACGTTTAGTGACCTTTGAGGTGACCTTTGGTGACTTTTGGGGTGACCTTTGGTGACCTTTGGGGTGACCTTTGGTGACCCTTGGTGATCTTTGGGGTAACGTTTAGTGACCTTTGGGGTGACCTTTGGTGACCTTTGGGGTGACCTTTGGTGACCTTTGGGGTGACCTTTGGTGACCTTTGGTGACTTTTGGTGACCTTTGGTGACCTTTGGGGTGACCTTTGGTGACCTTTGGTAACCTTTGGAGTGACCTTTGGTGACCTTTGGGGTGACCTTTGGTGACCTTTGGGGTGACCTTTGGCGACCTTTGGTGACCTTTGGAGTGACCTTTGGGGTGATCTTTGGTGACCTTTGGTGACCTTTGGTGACCTTTGGTGACCTTTGGGGTGACCTTTGGTGACCTTTGGGGTGACCTTTGGTGACCTTTGGGGTGACCTTTGGTGACCTTTGGGGTGACCTTTGGTGACCTTTGGTGACTTTTGGTGACCGTTGGGGTGACCTTTGGTGACCTTTGGGGTGACCTTTGGGGTGACCTTTGGCGACCTTTGGTGACCTTTGGGGTGTCCTTTGGTGACCTTTGGGGTGACCTTTGGTGACCTTTGGTGACCTCTGGTGACCTTTGGTGACCTTTGGGGTGACCTTTGGTGACCTTTGGGGTAACCTTTGGTGACCTTTGGGGTGACCTTTGGTGACCTTTGGGGTGACCTTTGGTGACCTTTGGTGACCTTTGGGGTGGTCTTTGTTGACCTTTGAGGTGACCTTTGGTGACCTTTGGGGTGACCTTTGGTGACCTTTGGGGTGACCTTTGGTGACCTATGGGGTGACCTTTGGTGACCTTTGGTGACCTTTGGGGTACCCTTTGGTGACCTTTGGGGTGACCTTTGGTGACCTTTGGGGTGACCTTTGGTGACCTTTGGTGACCTTTGGTGACCTTTGGTGACCTTTGATCACCTTTGGGGTGACCTTTGGTGACCTTTGGTAACCTTTGGGGTGACCTTTGGTGACCTTTGGGGTGACCTTTGGTGACCTTTGGCGACCTTTGGTGACCTTTGGTGACCTTTGGTGACCTTTGGGGTGACCTTTGGTGACCTTTGGGGTGACCTTTGGTGACCTTTGGTGACCTTTGGGGTGACCTCTGGTGACCTTTGGGGTGACCTTTGGTGACCTTTGGTGACCTTTGGGGCGACCTTTGGTGACCTTTGGGGTGACCTTTGGTGACCTTTGAGGTGACCTTTGGTGACCTTTGGGGTGACCTTTGGTAACCTTTGGGGTGACCTTTGGTGTCCTTTGGGGTGACCTTTGGTGACCTTTGGTGACCTTTGGGGTGACCTTTGGTGACCTTTGGTGACCTTTAGGGTGACCTTTGGTGACCTTTGGGGTGACCTTTGGTGACTTTTGGGGTGACCTTTGGTGACCTTTGGGGTGACCTTTGGTGACCTTTGGTGACCTTTGGTGACCTTTGGTGACCTTTGGTGACCTTTGGTGACCTTTGGTGACCTTTGGTGACCTTGGGGTGACCTTTGGTGACCTTTGGTAACCTTTGGGGTGACCTTTGGTGACCTTTGGGGTGACCTTTGGTGACCTTTGGTGACCTTTGGTGACCTTTGGTGACCTTTGGGGAGACCTTTGGTGACCTTTGGGGTGACCTTTGGTGACCTTTGGTGACATTTGGGGTGACCTTTGGTTACCTTTGGTGACCTTTGCGGTGACCTTTGGTGACCTTTGAGGTGACCTTTGGTAACCTTTGGGGTGACCTTTGGTGAATTTTGGGGTGACCTTTGGTGACCTTTGGGGTGACCTTTGGTGACCTTTGGTGACCTTTGGGGTGACCTTTGGTGACCTTTGGTGACCTTTGGGGTGACCTTTGGTGACCTTTGGGGTGACCTTTGGTGACCTTTGGGGTGACCTTTGGTGACCTTTGGGGTGACCTTTGGTGAACTTTGGTGACCTTTGGTGACCTTTGGTGACCTTTGGGGTGACCTTTGGTGACCTTTGGTTACCTTTGGTCACCTTTGGTGACCTTTGGAGTGACCTTTGGTGACCTTTGGTGACCTTTGGGGTGACCTTTGGTGACCTTTGGGGTGACCTTTGGTGAGCTTTGGGGTGACCTTTGGTGACCTTTGGGGTGACCTTTGGTGACCTTTGGGGTGACTTTTGGTGACCTTTGGTGACCTTTGGGGTGACCTTTGTTGACCCTTGGTGATCTTTGGGGTGACGTTTAGTGACCTTTGAGGTGACCTTTGGTGACCTTTGGGGTGACCTTTGGTGACCTTTGGGGTGACCTTTGGTGACCTTTGGGGTGACCTTTTTTGACCTTTGGTGACTTTTGGTGACCTTTGGTGACCTTTGGGGTGACCTTTGGTGACCTTTGGTGACCTTTGGAGTGACCTTTGGTGACCTTTGGGGTGACCTTTGGTGACCTTTGGTGACCTTTGGTGACCTTTGGTGACCTTTGGTGACCTTTGGGGTGACCTTTGGTGACCTTTGGTGACCTTTGGTGACCTTTGGTGACCTTTGGTGACCTTTGGTGACCTTTGGTGACCTTTGGTGACCTTTGGTGACCTTTGGGGTGACCTTTGGTGACCTTTGGTGACCTTTGGTGACCTTTGGTGACCTTTGGGGTGACCTTTGGGGTGACCTTTGGTGACCTTTGGGGTGTGACCTTTGGGGTGACCTTTGGTGACCTTTGGGGTGACCTTTGGTGACCTTTGGGGTGACCTTTGGTGAACTTTGGTGACCTTTGGGGTGACCTTTGGTGACCTTTGGGGTGACCTTTGGTGACCTTTGGGGTGACCTTTGGTGACGTTTGGTGACCTTTGGTGACCTTTGGTGACCTTTGGGGTGACCTTTGGTGACCTTTGGGGTGACCTTTGGTGACCTTTGGTGACCTTTGGAGTGACCTTTGGTGACCTTTGGTGACCTTTGGGGTGACCTTTGGTGACCTTTGGTGACCTTTGGTGACCTTTGGGGTGACCTTTGGTGACCTTTGGGGTGATTTTTGGTGACCTTTGGTGACCTCTGGTGACCTTTGGTGACCTTTGGGGTGACCTTTGGTGACCTTTGGTGACCTTTGGAGTGACCTTTGGTGACCTTTGGGGTGACCTTTGGTGACCTTTGGTGACCTTTGGTGACCTTTGGTGACCTTTGGGGTGACCTTTGGTGATTTTTGGTGACCTTTGGTCACCAAAGGTCACCCCAAAATTCAACAAAGGTCACCCCAAAGGTCACCAAAGGTCACCTCAAAGGTCACCAAAGGTCACCAAAAATCACCAAAGGTCACCCCAAAGGTCACCAAAGGTCACCAAAGGTCACCAAAGGTCACCAAAGGTCACCAAAGGTCACCCCAAAGGTCACCAAAGGTCACTCCAAAGGTCACCAAAGGTCACCCCAAAAGTCACCAAAGGTCACCCCAAAGGTCACCAAAGGTCACCTCAAAGGTCACCAAAGGTCACCCCAAAGGTCACCAAAGGTCACCCCAAAGGTCACCGAAGGTCACCGAAGGTCACCAAAGGTCACCAAAGGTCACCCCAAAGGTCACCATAGATCACCAAAGGTCACCAAAGGTCACCAAAGGTCACCCCAAAGGTCACCAAAAGTCACCCCAAAGGTCACCAAAGGTCACCCCAAAGGTCACCAAAGGTCACCAAAGGTTACCCCAAAGGTCACCAAAGGTCACCAAAGGTCACCCCATAGGTCACCAAAGGTCACCCCAAAGGTCACCAAAGGTCACCCCAAAGGTCACCAAAGGTCACCTCAAAGGTCACCAAAGACCACCCCAAAGGTCACCAAAGGTCACCAAAGGTCACCCCAAAGGTCGCCAAAGGTCACCCCAAAGGTCACCAAAGGTTACCCCAAAGGTCACCAAAGGTCACCCCAAAGGTCACCAAAGGTCACCAGAGGTCACCAAAGGTCACCAAAGGTCACCCCAAAGGTCACCAAAGGACACCCCAAAGGTCACCAAAGGTCGCCAAAGGTCACCCCAAAGGTCACCAAAGGTCACCCCAACGGTCACCAAAGGTCACCAAAGGTCACCAAAGGTCACCCCAAAGGTCACCAAAGGTCACCCCAAAGGTCACCAAAGGTCACCAAAGGTCACCCCAAAGGTCACCAAAGGTCACCAAAGGTCACCCCAAAGGTCACCAAAGGTCACCAAAGGTCACCCCAAAGGTCACCAAAGGTCACCCCAAAGGTCACCAAAGGTCACCCCAAAGGTCACCAAAGGTCACCAAAGGTCACCCCAAAGGTCACCAAAGGTCACCCCAAAGGTCACCCCAAAGGTCACCAAAGGTCACCAGAGGTCACCAAAGGTCACCAAAGGTCACCCCAAAGGTCACCAAAGGTCACCCCAAAGGTCACCAAAGGTGACCAAAACTCACCAAAGGTCACCAAAGGTCACCCCAAAGGTCACCCCAAAGGTCACCAAAGGTCACTCCAAAGGTCACCAAAGGTCACCAAAGGTCACCCCAAAGGTCACCAAAGGTCACCAAAGGTCACCCCAAAGGTCACCAAAGGTCACCAAAGGTTACCAAAGGTCACCAAAGGTCACCCCAAAGGTCACCAAAGGTCACCCCAAAGGTCACCAAAGGTCACCCCAAAGGTCACCAAAGGTCACCAAAGGTCACCCCAAAGGTCACCAAAGGTCACCCCAAAGGTCACCAAAGGTCACCAAAGGTCACCCCAAAGGTCACCAAAGGTCACCCCAAAGGTCACCAAAGGTCACCCCAAAGGTCACCAAAGGTCAAAAGAGGTCACCAAAGGTCACCAAAGGTCACCCCAAAGGTCACCCCAAAGGTCACCAAAGGTCACCAAAGGTCACCCCAAAGGTCACCAAAGGTCACCCCAAAGGTCACCAAAGGTCACCCCAAAGGTCACCAAAGGTCACCAGAGGTCACCAAAGGCCACCCCAAAGGTCACCAAAGGTCACCCCAAAGGTCACCAAAGGTCACCAAAGGTTACCAAAGGTCACCCCAAAGGGCACCAAAGGTCACCAGAGGTCACTCCAAAGGTCACCAAAGGTCACCAAAGGTCACCCCAAAGGTCACCAAAGGTCACCCCAAAGGTCACCAAAGGTCACCAAAAGTCACCAAAGGTCACCAAAGGTCACCCCAAAGGTCACCAAAGGTCACCCCAAAGGTCACCAAAGGTCACCCCAAAGGTCACCAAAGTTCACCAAAGGTCACCCCAAAGGTCACCAAAGGTCACCCCAAAGGTCACCAAAGGTCACCTCAAAGATCACCAATGGTCACCAAAGGTCACCCCAAAGGTCTCCAAAGGTCACCCCAAAGGTCACCAAAGGTCATCAAAGGTCACCAAAGGTCACCAAAGGTTACCCCAAAGGTCACCATAGGTCACCAAAGGTCACCCCAAAGGTCACCAAAGGTCACCCCAAAGGTCACCAAAGGTCACCACAGGTCACCAAAGGTCACCAAAGGTCACCCCAAAGGTCACCAAAGGTCACCCCAAAGGTCACCAAAGGTCACCCCAAAGGTCACCAAAGGTCACCCCAAAGGTCACCAAAGGTCACCAAAGGTCACCAAAGGTCACCCCAAAGGTCACCAAAGGTCACCCCAAAGGTCACCAAAGGTCACCCCAAAGGTCACCAAAGGTCACCTCAAAGGTCACCAAAGGTCACCCCAAAGGTCACCAAAGGTCACCAAAGGTCACCCCAAAGGTCACCAAAGGTCACCAAAGGTCACCAAAGGTCACCAAAGGTCACCCCAAAGGTCACCAAAGGTCACCCCAAAGGTCACCAAAGGTCACCCCAAAGGTCACCAAAGGTCACCCCAAAGGTCACCAAAGGTCACCCCAAAGGTCACCAAAGGGTCACCAAAGGTCACCTCAAAGGTCACCAAAGGTCACCAAAGGTCACCCCAAAGATCACCAACGGTCACCCCAAAGGTAACCAAAGGTCACCCCAAAGGTCACCAAAGGTCACCAGAGGTCACCAAAGGTCACCAAAGGTCACCCCAAAGGTCACCAAAGGTCACCCCAAAGGTCACCAAAGGTCACCAGAGGTCACCAAAGGTCACCAAAGGTCACCCCAAAGGTCACCAAAGGTCACCCCAAAGGTCACCAAAGGTCACCAAGGGTCACCAAAGGTCACAAAAGGTCACCAAAGTTCACCAAATGTCACCCCAAAGGTCACCAAAGGTCACCGAAGGTCACCCCAAAGGTCACCAAAGGTCACCCCAAAGGTCACGAAAGGTCACCCCAAAGGTCACCAAAGGTCACCCCAAAGGTCACCAAAGGTCACCTCAAAGGTCACCAAAGGTCACCCCAAAGGTCACCAAAGGTCACCAAAAGTCACCCCAAAGGTCACCAAAGGTCACCAAAGGTCACCCCAAAGGTCACCAAAGGTCACCCCAAAGGTCAACAAAGGTCACCCCAAAGGTCACCAAAGGTCACCAGAGGTCACCAAAGGTCACCAAAGGTCACCCCAAAGGTCACCAAAGGTCACCCCAAAGGTCACCAAAGGTCACCCCAAAGGTCACCAAAGGTCACCCCAAAGGTCACCAAAGGTCACCAAAGGTCACCAAAGGTCACCAAAGATCACCCCAAAGGTCACCAAAGGTCACTCCAAAGGTCACCAAAGGTCGCCAAAGGTCACCCCAAAGGTCACCAAAGGTCATCAAAGGTCACCAAAGGTCACCAAAGGTTACCCCAAAGGTCACCATAGGTCACCAAAGGTCACCCCAAAGTTCATCAAAGGTCACCCCAAAGGTCACCAAAGGTCACCACAGGTCACCAAAGGTCACCAAAGGTCACCCCAAAGGTCACCAAAGGTCACCCCAAAGGTCACCAAAGGTCACCCCAAAGGTCACCAAAGGTCACCCCAAAGGTCACCAAAGGTCACCAAAGGTCACCAAAGGTCACCCCAAAGGTCACCAAAGGTCACCCCAAAGGTCACCAAAGATCACCCCAAAGGTCACCAAAGGTCACCTCAAAGGTCACCAAAGGTCCCCCCAAAGGTCACCAAAGGTCACCAAAGGTCACCCCAAAGGTCACCAAAGGTCACCAAAGGTCACCAAAGGTCACCAAAGGTCACCCCAAAGGTCACCAAAGGTCACCCCAAAGGTCACCAAAGGTCACCCCAAAGGTCACCAAAGGTCACCCCAAAGGTCACCAAAGGTCACCTCAAAGGTCACCAAAGGTCACCCCAAAGGTCACCAAAAGGTCACCAAAGGTCACCTCAAAGGTCACCAAAGGTCACCAAAGGTCACCCCAAAGATCACCAACGGTCACCCCAAAGGTAACCAAAGGTCACCCCAAAGGTCACCAAAGGTCACCAGAAGTCACCAAAGGTCACCAAAGGTCACCCCAAAGGTCACCAAAGGTCACCCCAAAGGTCACCAAAGGTCACCAGAGGTCACCAAAGGTCACCAAAGGTCACCCCAAAGGTCACCAAAGGTCAGCCCAAAGGTCACCAAAGGTCACCAAAGGTCACAAAAGGTTACCAAAGGTCACCAAAGGTCACCCCAAAGGTCACCAAAGGTCACCGAAGGTCACCCCAAAGGTCACCAAAGGTCACCCCAAAGGTCACGAAAGGTCACCCCAAAGGTCACCAAAGGTCACCCCAAAGGTCACCAAAGGTCACCTCAAAGGTCACCAAAGGTCACCCCAAAGGTCACCAAAGGTCACCAAAAGTCACCCCAAAGGTCACCAAAGGTCACCAAAGGTCACCCCAAAGGTCACCAAAGGTCACCCCAAAGGTCACCAAAGGTCACCCCAAAGGTCACCAAAGGTCACCAGAGGTCACCAAAGGTCACCAAAGGTCACCCCAAAGGTCACCAAAGGTTACCCCAAAGGTCACCAAAGGTCACCCCAAAGGTCACCAAAGGTCACCCCAAAGGTCACCAAAGGTCACCAAAGGTCACCAAAGGTCACCAAAGATCACCCCAAAGGTCACCAAAGGTCACTCCAAAGGTCACCAAAGGTCGCCAAAGGTCACCCCAAAGGTCACCAAAGGTCACCCCAAAGGTCACCAAAGGTCACTCCAAAGGTTACCAAAGGTCACCAAAGGTCACCCCAAAGGTCACCAAAGGTCACCAAAAGTTACCAAAGGTCACCAAAGGTCACCCCAAAGGCCACCAAAGGTCACCCCAAAGGTCACCAAAGGTCACCCCAAAGGTCACTAAACGTCACCCCAAAGATCACCAAGGGTAACCAAAGGTCACCCCAAAGGTCACCAAAGGTCACCCCAAAGGTCACCAAAGGTCACCTCAAAGGTCACTAAACGTCACCCCAAAGATCACCAAGGGTCACCAAAGGTCACCCCAAAGGTCACCAAAGGTCACCAAAAGTCACCCCAAAGGTCACCAAAGGTCACCCCAAAGGTCACCCCAAAGGTCACCAAAGGTCACCAAAGGTCACCCCAAAGCTCACCAAAGGTCACCCCAAAGGTCACCAAAGGTCACCCCAAAGGTCACCAAAGGTCACCAAAGGTCACTCCAAAGGTCACCAAATGTCACCAAAGGTCACCAAAGGTCACCCCAAAGGTCACCAAAGGTCACCAAAGGTCACCAAAGGTCACCAAAGGTCACCCCAAAGGTCACCAAAGGTCACCCCAAAGGTCACCAAAGGTCACCTCAAAGGTCACCAAAGGTCACCAAAGGTCACTAAAGGTCACCAAAGGTCACCCCAAAGGTCACCAAAGGTCACCCCAAAATTCACCAAAGGTCACCCCAAAGGTCACCAAAGGTCACCTCAAAGGTCACCAAAGGTCACCCCAAAGGTCACCAAAGGTCACCCCAAAGGTCACCAAAGGTCACCAAAGGTCACCCCAAAGGTCACCAAAGGTCACCCCAAAGGTCACCAAAGGTCACCAAAGGTCACCAAAGGTCACCCCAAAGGTCGCCAAAGGTCACCCCAAAAGTCACCAAAGGTCACCCCAAAGGTCACCAAAGGTCACCCCAAAGGTCACCAAAGGTCACCAAAGGTCACCAAAGGTCACCAAAGGTCACCAAAGGTCACCAAAGGTCACCCCAAAGGTCACCAAAGGTCACCAAAGGTCACCAAAGGTCACCAAAGGTCACCAAAGGTCACCCCAAAGGTCACCAAAGGTCACCCCAAAGGTCACCAAAGGTCACCCCAAAGGTCACCCCAAAGGTCACCAAAGGTCACCAAAGGTCACCAAAGGTCACCCCAAAGGTCACCAAAGGTCACCAAAGGTCACCAAAGGTCAC
Organism: Agriotes lineatus; assembly: GCA_940337035.1. NCBI lineage: Eukaryota > Metazoa > Arthropoda > Insecta > Coleoptera > Elateridae > Agriotes > Agriotes lineatus. Next base: position 53,064 of record CALNHX010007755.1, on the reverse strand, counting down.
CAAAGGTCACCAAAGGTCACCAAAGGTCACCAAAGGTCACCCCAAAGGTCACCAAAGGTCACTCCAAAGGTCACCAAAGGTCACCCCAAAGGTCACCAAAGGTCACCAAAAGTCACCAAAGGTCAAAAAAGGTCACCCCAAAGATCACCAAGGGTCACCAAAGGTCACCCCAAAGGTCACCAAGTCACCCCAAAGGTCACCCCAAAGGTCACCAAGGGTCACCAAAGGTCACCCCAAAGGTCACCAAAGGTCACCAAAAGTCACCCCAAAGGTCACCAAAGGTCACCCCAAAGGTCACCAAAGGTCACCCCAAAGCTCACCAAAGGTCACCCCAAAGGTCACCAAAGGTCACCCCAAAGGTCACCAAAGGTCACCAAAGGTCACTCCAAAGGTCACCAAAGGTGACCAAAGGTCACCAAAGGTCACCAAAGGTCACCCCAAAGGTCACCAAAGGTCACCCCAAAGGTCACCAAAGGTCACCAAAGGTCACCAAAGGTCACCCCAAAGGTCACCAAAGGTCACCCCAAAGGTCACCAAAGGTCACCCCAAAGGTCACCAAAGGTCACCCCAAAGGTCACCAAAGGTCACCAAAGGTCACCCCAAAGGTCACCAAAGGTCACCCCAAAATTCACCAAAGGTCACCCCAAAGGTTACCAAAGGTCAGCTCAAAGGTCACCCCAAAGGTCACCAAAGGTCACCAAAGGTCACCCCAAAGGTCACCAAAGGTCACCCCAAAGGTCACCAAAGGTCACCCCAAAGGTCACCAAAGGTCACCAAAGGTCACCAAAGGTCACCCCAAAGGTCACCAAAGGTCACCCCAAAAGTCACCAAAGGTCACCCCAAAGGTCACCAAAGGTCACCAAAGGTCACACCAAAGGTCACCAAAGGTCACCAAAGGTCACCAAAGGTCACCAAAGGTCACCAAAGGTCACCAAAGGTCACCCCAAAGGTCACCAAAGGTCACCAAAGGTCACCAAAGGTCACCAAAGGTCACCAAAGGTCACCAAAGGTCACCCCAAAGGTCACCAAAGGTCACCCCAAAGGTCACCAAAGGTCACCCCAAAGGTCACCAAAGGTCACCCCAAAGGTCACTAAACGTCACCCCAAAGATCACCAAGGGTCACCAAAGGTCACCCCAAAGTTCACCAAAGGTCACCCCAAAGGTCACCAAAGGTCACCTCAAAGGTCACTAAACGTCACCCCAAAGATCACCAAGGGTCACCAAAGGTCACCCCAAAGGTCACCAAAGGTCACCAAAAGCCACCCCAAAGGTCACCAAAGGTCACCCCAAAGGTCACCAAAGGTCACCAAAGGTCACCCCAAAGCTCACCAAAGGTCACCCCAAAGGTCACCAAAGGTCACCCCAAAGGTCACCAAAGGTCACCAAAGGTCACTCCAAAGGTCACCAAAAGTCACCAAAGGTCACCAAAGGTCACCCCAAAGGTCACCAAAGGTCACCAAAGGTCACCAAAGGTCACCAAAGGTCACCCCAAAGGTCACCAAAGGTCACCCCAAAGGTCACCAAAGGTCACCTCAAAGGTCACCAAAGGTCACCAAAGGTCACTAAAGGTCACCAAAGGTCACCCCAAAGGTCACCAAAGGTCACCCCAAAATTCACCAAAGGTCACCCCAAAGGTCACCAAAGGTCACCTCAAAGGTCACCAAAGGTCACCCCAAAGGTCACCAAAGGTCACCCCAAAGGTCACCAAAGGTCACCAAAGGTCACCCCAAAGGTCACCAAAGGTCACCCCAAAGGTCACCAAAAGTCACCAAAGGTCACCAAAGGTCACCCCAAAGGTCACCAAAGGTCACCCCAAAAGTCACCAAAGGTCACCCCAAAGGTCACCAAAGGTCACCCCAAAGGTCACCAAAGGTCACCAAAGGTCACCAAAGGTCACCAAAGGTCACCAAAGGTCACCAAAGGTCACCCCAAAGGTCACCAAAGGTCACCAAAGGTCACCAAAGGTCACCAAAGGTCACCCCAAAGGTCACCAAAGGTCACCCCAAAGGTCACCAAAGGTCACCCCAAAGGTCACCCCAAAGGTCACCAAAGGTCACCAAAGGTCACCAAAGGTCACCCCAAAGGTCACCAAAGGTCACCAAAGGTCACCAAAGGTCACCAAAGGTCACCCCAAAGGTCACCAAAGGTCACCCCAAAGGTCACCAAAGGTCACCCCAAAGGTCACCAAAGGTCACCAGAGGTCACCAAAGGTCACCAAAGGTCACCCCAAAGGTCACCAAAGGTCACCCCAAAGGTCACCAAAGGTCACCCCAAAGGTCACCAAAGGTCACCCCAAAGGTCACCAAAGGTCACCAAAGGTCACCAAAGGTCACCAAAGATCACCCCAAAGGTCACCAAAGGTCACTCCAAAGGTCACCAAAGGTCGCCAAAGGTCACCCCAAAGGTCACCAAAGGTCATCAAAGGTCACCAAAGGTCACCAAAGGTTACCCCAAAGGTCACCATAGGTCACCAAAGGTCACCCCAAAGTTCATCAAAGGTCACCCCAAAGGTCACCAAAGGTCACCACAGGTCACCAAAGGTCACCAAAGGTCACCCCAAAAGTCACCAAAGGTCACCCCAAAGGTCACCAAAGGTCACCCCAAAGGTCACCAAAGGTCACCCCAAAGGTCACCAAAGGTCACCAAAGGTCACCAAAGGTCACCCCAAAGGTCACCAAAGGTCACCCCAAAGGTCACCAAAGGTCACCCCAAAGGTCACCAAAGGTCACCTCAAAGGTCACCAAAGGTCCCCCCAAAGGTCACCAAAGGTCACCAAAGGTCACCCCAAAGGTCACCAAAGGTCACCAAAGGTCACCAAAGGTCACCAAAGGTCACCCCAAAGGTCACCAAAGGTCACCCCAAAGGTCACCAAAGGTCACCCCAAAGGTCACCAAAGGTCACCCCAAAGGTCACCAAAGGTCACCTCAAAGGTCACCAAAGGTCACCCCAAAGGTCACCAAAAGGTCACCAAAGGTCACCTCAAAGGTCACCAAAGGTCACCAAAGGTCACCCCAAAGATCACCAACGGTCACCCCAAAGGTAACCAAAGGTCACCCCAAAGGTCACCAAAGGTCACCAGAAGTCACCAAAGGTCACCAAAGGTCACCCCAAAGGTCACCAAAGGTCACCCCAAAGGTCACCAAAGGTCACCAGAGGTCACCAAAGGTCACCAAAGGTCACCCCAAAGGTCACCAAAGGTCAGCCCAAAGGTCACCAAAGGTCACCAAAGGTCACAAAAGGTTACCAAAGGTCACCAAAGGTCACCCCAAAGGTCACCAAAGGTCACCGAAGGTCACCCCAAAGGTCACCAAAGGTCACCCCAAAGGTCACGAAAGGTCACCCCAAAGGTCACCAAAGGTCACCCCAAAGGTCACCAAAGGTCACCTCAAAGGTCACCAAAGGTCACCCCAAAGGTCACCAAAGGTCACCAAAAGTCACCCCAAAGGTCACCAAAGGTCACCAAAGGTCACCCAAAGGTCACCAAAGGTCACCCCAAAGGTCACCAAAGGTCACCCCAAAGGTCACCAAAGGTCACCAGAGGTCACCAAAGGTCACCAAAGGTCACCCCAAAGGTCACCAAAGGTCACCCCAAAGGTCACCAAAGGTCACCCCAAAGGTCACCAAAGGTCACCCCAAAGGTCACCAAAGGTCACCAAAGGTCACCAAAGGTCACCAAAGATCACCCCAAAGGTCACCAAAGGTCACTCCAAAGGTCACCAAAGGTCGCCAAAGGTCACCCCAAAGGTCACCAAAGGTCACCCCAAAGGTCACTAAAGGTCACTCCAAAGGTTACCAAAGGTCACCAAAGGTCACCCAAAGGTCACCAAAGGTCACCAAAAGTTACCAAAGGTCACCAAAGATCACCCCAAAGGTCACCAAGGTCACTCCAAAGGTCACCAAGGTCGCCAAAGGTCACCCCAAAGGTCACCAAAGGTCACCAAAGGTCACCAAAGGTCACCAAAGATCACCCCAAAGGTCACCAAAGGTCACTCCAAAGGTCACCAAAGGTCGCCAAAGGTCACCCCAAAGGTCACCAAAGGTCATCAAAACCAAAGGTCACCCCAAAGGTCACCAAAGGTCACCAAAAGTCACCCCAAAGGTCACCAAAGGTCACCCCAAAGGTCACCCCAAAGGTCACCAAAGGTCACCAAAGGTCACCCCAAAGCTCACCAAAGGTCACCCCAAAGGTCACCAAAGGTCACCCCAAAGGTCACCAAAGGTCACCAAAGGTCACTCCAAAGGTCACCAAATGTCACCAAAGGTCACCAAAGGTCACCCCAAAGGTCACCAAAGGTCACCAAAGGTCACCAAAGGTCACCAAAGGTCACCCCAAAGGTCACCAAAGGTCACCCCAAAGGTCACCAAAGGTCACCTCAAAGGTCACCAAAGGTCACCAAAGGTCACTAAAGGTCACCAAAGGTCACCCCAAAGGTCACCAAAGGTCACCCCAAAATTCACCAAAGGTCACCCCAAAGGTCACCAAAGGTCACCTCAAAGGTCACCAAAGGTCACCCCAAAGGTCACCAAAGGTCACCCCAAAGGTCACCAAAGGTCACCAAAGGTCACCCCAAAGGTCACCAAAGGTCACCCCAAAGGTCACCAAAGGTCACCAAAGGTCACCAAAGGTCACCCCAAAGGTCGCCAAAGGTCACCCCAAAAGTCACCAAAGGTCACCCCAAAGGTCACCAAAGGTCACCCCAAAGGTCACCAAAGGTCACCAAAGGTCACCAAAGGTCACCAAAGGTCACCAAAGGTCACCAAAGGTCACCCCAAAGGTCACCAAAGGTCACCAAAGGTCACCAAAGGTCACCAAAGGTCACCAAAGGTCACCCCAAAGGTCACCAAAGGTCACCCCAAAGGTCACCAAAGGTCACCCCAAAGGTCACCCCAAAGGTCACCAAAGGTCACCAAAGGTCACCAAAGGTCACCCCAAAGGTCACCAAAGGTCACCAAAGGTCACCAAAGGTCACCAAAGGTCACCAAAGGTCACCAAAGGTCACCAAAGGTCACCAAAGGTCACCAAAGGTCACCAAAGGTCACCCCAAAGGTCACCAAAGGTCACTCCAAAGGTCACCAAAGGTCACCCCAAAGGTCACCAAAGGTCACCAAAAGTCACCAAAGGTCAAAAAAGGTCACCCCAAAGATCACCAAGGGTCACCAAAGGTCACCCCAAAGGTCACCAAGTCACCCCAAAGGTCACCCCAAAGGTCACCAAGGGTCACCAAAGGTCACCCCAAAGGTCACCAAAGGTCACCAAAAGTCACCCCAAAGGTCACCAAAGGTCACCCCAAAGGTCACCAAAGGTCACCCCAAAGCTCACCAAAGGTCACCCCAAACGTCACCAAAGGTCACCCCAAAGGTCACCAAAGGTCACCAAAGGTCACTCCAAAGGTCACCAAAGGTGACCAAAGGTCACCAAAGGTCACCAAAGGTCACCCCAAAGGTCACCAAAGGTCACCCCAAAGGTCACCAAAGGTCACCAAAGGTCACCAAAGGTCACCCCAAAGGTCACCAAAGGTCACCCCAAAGGTCACCAAAGGTCACCCCAAAGGTCACCAAAGGTCACCCCAAAGGTCACCAAAGGTCACCAAAGGTCACCCCAAAGGTCACCAAAGGTCACCCCAAAATTCACCAAAGGTCACCCCAAAGGTTACCAAAGGTCAGCTCAAAGGTCACCCCAAAGGTCACCAAAGGTCACCAAAGGTCACCCCAAAGGTCACCAAAGGTCACCCCAAAGGTCACCAAAGGTCACCCCAAAGGTCACCAAAGGTCACCAAAGGTCACCAAAGGTCACCCCAAAGGTCACCAAAGGTCACCCCCAAAGGTCACCAAAGGTCACCCCAAAGGTCACCCCAAAGGTCACCAAAGGTCACCAAAGGTCACCAAAGGTCACCCCAAAGGTCACCAAAGGTCACCAAAGGTCACCAAAGGTCACCAAAGGTCACCAAAGGTCACCAAAGGTCACCAAAGGTCACCAAAGGTCACCAAAGGTCACCAAAGGTCACCAAAGGTCACCCCAAAGGTCACCAAAGGTCACTCCAAAGGTCACCAAAGGTCACCCCAAAGGTCACCAAAGGTCACCAAAAGTCACCAAAGGTCAAAAAAGGTCACCCCAAAGATCACCAAGGGTCACCAAAGGTCACCCCAAAGGTCACCAAGTCACCCCAAAGGTCACCCCAAAGGTCACCAAGGGTCACCAAAGGTCACCCCAAAGGTCACCAAAGGTCACCAAAAGTCACCCCAAAGGTCACCAAAGGTCACCCCAAAGGTCACCAAAGGTCACCCCAAAGCTCACCAAAGGTCACCCCAAAGGTCACCAAAGGTCACCCCAAAGGTCACTAAAGGTCACCAAAGGTCACTCCAAAGGTCACCAAAGGTGACCAAAGGTCACCAAAGGTCACCCCAAAGGTCACCAAAGGTCATCCCAAAGGTCACCAAAGGTCACCAAAGGTCACCAAAGGTCACCCCAAAGGTCACCAAAGGTCACCCCAAAGGTCACCAAAGGTCACCCCAAAGGTCACCAAAGGTCACCAAAGGTCACCCCAAAGGTCACCAAAGGTCACCAAAGGTCACCCCAAAGGTCACCAAAGGTCACCCCAAAATTCACCAAAGGTCACCCCAAAGGTTACCAAAGGTCACCTCAAAGGTCACCCCAAAGGTCACCAAAGGTCACCAAAGGTCACCCCAAAGGTCACCAAAGGTCACCCCAAAGGTCACCAAAGGTCTCCCCAAAGGTCACCAAAGGTCACCAAAGGTCACCAAAGGTCACCAAAGGTCACCAAAGGTCACCCCAAAGGTCACCAAATGTCACCCCAAAAGTCACCAAAGGTCACCCCAAAGGTCACCAAAGGTCACCAAAGGTCACCCCAAAGGTCACCAAAGGTCACCAAAGGTCACCAAAGGTCACCAAAGGTCACCAAAGGTCACCAAAGGTCACCCAAAGGTCACCAAAGGTCACCAAAGGTCACCAAGGTCACCAAAGGTCACACCAAAGGTCACCAAAGGTCACCAAAGGTCACCAAAGGTCACCAAAGGTCACCCAAAGGTCACCAAAGGTCACCCAAAGGTCACCAAAGGTCACCCCAAAGGTCACCCCAAAGGTCACCAAAGGTCACTAAACGTCACCCCAAAGATCACCAAGGGTCACCAAAGGTCACCCCAAAGGTCACCAAAGGTCACCCCAAAGGTCACCAAAGGTCACCTCAAAGGTCACTAAACTTCACCCCAAAGATCACCAAGGGTCACCAAAGGTCACCCCAAAGGTCACCAAAGGTCACCAAAAGTCACCCCAAAGGTCACCAAAGGTCACCCCAAAGGTCACCAAAGGTCACCAAAGGTCACCCCAAAGCTCACCAAAGGTCACCCCAAAGGTCACCAAAGGTCACCCCAAAGGTCACCAAAGGTCACCAAAGGTCACTCCAAAGGTCACCAAAGGTCACCAAAAGTCACCAAAGGTCACCCCAAAGGTCACCAAAGGTCACCAAAGGTCACCAAAAGTCACCAAAGGTCACCCCAAAGGTCACCAAAGGTCACCCCAAAGGTCACCAAAGGTTACCCCAAAGGTCACCAAACGTCACCAAAGGTCACCCCAAAGGTCACCAAAGGTCACCAAAGGTCACCCCAAAGGTCACCAAAGGTCACCCCAAAATTCACCAAAGGTCACCCCAAAGGTCACCAAAGGTCACCTCAAAGGTCACCAAAGGTCACCCCAAAGGTCACCAAAGGTCACCAAAGGTCACCCCAAAGGTCACCAAAGGTCACCAAAGGTCACCCCAAAGGTCACCAAAGGTCACCCCAAAGGTCACCAAAGGTCACCAAAGGTCACCAAAGGTCACCAAAGGTCACCCCAAAGGTCACCAAAGGTCACCCCAAAGGTCACCAAAGGTCACCAAAGGTCACCCCAAAGGTCACCAAAGGTCACCCCAAAATTCACCAAAGGTCACCCCAAAGGTTACCAAAGGTCACCTCAAAGGTCACCCCAAAGGTCACCAAAGGTCACCAAAGGTCACAACAAAGGTCACCAAAGGTCACCCCAAAGGTCACCAAAGGTCACCAAAGGTCACCAAAGGTCACCCCAAAGGTCACCAAAGGTCACCCCAAAAGTCACCAAAGGTCACCCCAAAGGTCACCAAAGGTCACCAAAGGTCACCCCAAAGGTCACCAAAGGTCACCAAAGGTCACCAAAGGTCACCAAAGGTCACCAAAGGTCACCAAAGGTCACCAAAGGTCACCCCAAAGGTCACCAAAGGTCACCAAAGGTCACCAAAGGTCACCAAAGGTCACCAAAGGTCACCAAAGGTCACCCCAAAGGTCACCAAAGGTCACCCCAAAGGTCACCAAAGGTCACCCCAAAGGTCACCCCAAAGGTCACCAAAGGTCACTAACCGTCACCCCAAAGATCACCAAGGGTCACCAAAGGTCACCCCAAAGGTCACCAAAGGTCACCAAAGGTCACCAAAGGTCACCAAAGGTCACCAAAGGTTACCAAAGGTCACCCCAAAGGTCACCAAAGGTCACCAAAGGTCACCCCAAAGGTCACCAAAGGTCAGCCCAAAGGTCACCAAAGGTCACCAAAGGTCACCAAAGGTCACCAAAGGTCACCAAAGGTCACCCCAAAGGTCACCAAAGGTCACCCCAAAAGTCACCAAAGGTCACCCCAAAGGTCACCAAAGGTCACCTCAAAGGTCACCAAAGGTCACCCCAAAGGTCACCAAAGGTTACCCCAAAGGTCACCGAAGGTCACCGAAGGTCACCAAAGGTCACCAAAGGTCACCCCAAAGGTCACCATAGATCACCAAAATTCACCAAAGGTCACCAAAGGTCACCCCAAAGGTCACCAAAGGTCACCCCAAAGGTCACCAAAGGTCACCCCAAAGGTCACCAAAGGTCACCAAAGGTTACCCCAAAGGTCACCAAAGGTCACCAAAGGTCACCCCATAGGTCACCAAAGGTCACCAAAGGTCACCCCAAAGGTCACCAAAGGTCACCTCAAAGGTCACCAAAGACCACCCCAAAGGTCATCAAAGGTCACCAAAGGTCACCCCAAAGGTCACCAAAGGTCACCCCAAAGGTCACCAAAGGTTACCCCAAAGGTCACCAAAGGTCACCCCAAAGGTCACCAAAGGTCACCAGAGTTCACCAAATGTCACCAAAGGTCACCCCAAAGGTCACCAAAGGACACCTCTAAGGTCACCAAAGACCACCCCAAAGGTCATCAAAGGTCACCAGTCACCCCAAAGGTCACCAAAGGTCACCCCAAAGGTCACCAAACGTTACCCCAAAGGTCACCAAAGGTCACCCCAAAGGTCACCAAAGGTCACCAGAGTTCACCAAATGTCACCAAAGGTCACCCCAAAGGTCACCAAAGGTCACCTCAAAGGTCACCAAAGACCACCCCAAAGGTCATCAAAGGTCACCAAACGTCACCCCAAAGGTCACCAAAGGTCACCCCAAAGGTCACCAAAGGTTACCCCAAAGGTCACCAAAGGTCACCCCAAAGGTCACCAAAGGTCACCAGAGTTCACCAAATGTCACCAAAGGTCACCCCAAAGGTCACCAAAGGACACCCCAAAGGTCACCAAAGGTCGCCAAAGGTCACCCCAAAGGTCACCAAAGGTCACCCCAACGGTCACCAAAGGTCACCAAAGGTCACCAAAGGTCACCCCAAAGGTCACCAAAGGTCACCCCAAAGGTCACCAAAGGTCACCAAAGGTCACCCCAAAGGTCACCAAAGGTCACCAAAGGTCACCCCAAAGGTCACCAAAGGTCACCAAAGGTCACCCCAAAGGTCACCAAAGGTCACCCCAAAGGTCACCAAAGGTCACCCCAAAGGTCACCAAAGGTCACCAAAGGTCACCCCAAAGGTCACCAAAGGTCACCCCAAAGGTCACCCCAAAGGTCACCAAAGGTCACCAGAGGTCACCAAAGGTCACCAAAGGTCACCGCAAAGGTCACCAAAGGTCACCCCAAAGGTCACCAAAGGTGACCAAAAGTCACCAAAGGTCACCAAAGGTCACCCCAAAGGTCACCCCAAAGGTCACCAAAGGTCACTCCAAAGGTCACCAAAGGTCACCAAAGGTCACCCCAAAGGTCACCAAAGGTCACCAAAGTCACCCCAAAGGTCACCAAAGGTCACCAAAGGTTACCAAAGGTCACCAAAGGTCACCCCAACGGTCACCAAAGGTCACCCCAAAGGTCACCAAAGGTCACCCCAAAGGTCACCAAAGGTCACCCCAAAGGTCACCAAAGGTCACCAAAGGTCACCCCAAAGGTCACCAAAGGTCACCCCAAAGGTCACCAAAGGTCACCCCAAAGGTCACCAAAGGTCACCCCAAAGGTCACCAAAAGTCACCAGAGGTCACCAAAGGTCACCAAAGGTCACCCCAAAGGTCACCAAAGGTCACCCCAAAGGTCACCAAAGGTCACCAAAGGTCACCCCAAAGGTCACCAAAGGTCACCCCAAAGGTCACCAAAGGTCACCCCAAAGGTCACCAAAGGTCACCAGAGGTCACCAAAGGTCACCCCAAAGGTCACCAAAGGTCACCCCAAAGGTCACCAAAGGTCACCAAAGGTCACCAAATGTCACCCCAAAGCTCACCAAAGGTCACCAAAGGTCACTCCAAAGGTCACCAAAGGTCACCAAAGGTCACCCCAAAGGTCACCAAAGGTCACCCCAAAGGTCACCAAAGGTCACCAAAAGTCACCAAAGGTCACCAAAAGGTCACCCCAAAGGTCACCAAAGGTCACCCCAAAGGTCACCAAAGGTCACCCCAAAGGTCACCAAAGTTCACCAAAGGTCACCCCAAAGGTCACCAAAGGTCACCCCAAAGGTCACCAAAGGTCACCCCAAAGGTCACCAAAGGTCACCTCAAAGATCACCAATGGTCACCAAAGGTCACCCCAAAGGTCTCCAAAGGTCACCCCAAAGGTCACCAAAGGTCATCAAAGGTCACCAAAGGTCACCAAAGGTTACCCCAAAGGTCACCATAGGTCACCAAAGGTCACCCCAAAGGTCACCAAAGGTCACCCCAAAGGTCACCAAAGGTCACCACAGGTCACCAAAGGTCACCAAAGGTCACCCCAAAGGTCACCAAAGGTCACCCCAAAGGTCACCAAAGGTCACCCCAAAGGTCACCAAAGGTCACCCCAAAGGTCACCAAAGGTCACCAAAGGTCACCAAAGGTCACCCCAAAGGTCACCAAAGGTCACCCCAAAGGTCACCAAAGGTCACCCCAAAGGTCACCAAAGGTCACCTCAAAGGTCACCAAAGGTCACCCCAAAGGTCACCAAAGGTCACCAAAGGTCACCCCAAAGGTCACCAAAGGTCACCAAAGGTCACCAAAGGTCACCAAAGGTCACCCCAAAGGTCACCAAAGGTCACCCCAAAGGTCACCAAAGGTCACCTCAAAGGTCACCAAAGGTCACCCCAAAGGTCACCAAAAGGTCACCAAAGGTCACCTCAAAGGTCACCAAAGGTCACCAAACGTCACCAAATGTCACCCCAAAGGGCACCAAAGGTCACCAAAGGTCACTCCAAAGGTCACCAAAGGTCACCAAAGGTCACCCCAAAGGTCACCAAAGGTCACCCCAAAGGTCACCAAAGGTCACCAAAAGTCACCAAAGGTCACCAAAAGGTCACCCCAAAGGTCACCAAAGGTCACCCCAAAGGTCACCAAAGGTCACCCCAAAGGTCACCAAAGTTCACCAAAGGTCACCCCAAAGGTCACCAAAGGTCACCCCAAAGGTCACCAAAGGTCACCCCAAAGGTCACCAAAGGTCACCTCAAAGATTACCAATGGTCACCAAAGGTCACCCCAAAGGTCTCCAAAGGTCACCCCAAAGGTCACCAAAGGTCATCAAAGGTCACCAAAGGTCACCAAAGGTTACCCCAAAGGTCACCTTAGGTCACCAAAGGTCACCCCAAAGGTCACCAAAGGTCACCCCAAAGGTCACCAAAGGTCACCACAGGTCACCAAAGGTCACCAAAGGTCACCCCAAAGGTCACCAAAGGTCACCCCAAAGGTCACCAAAGGTCACCCCAAAGGTCACCAAAGGTCACCAAAGGTCACCAAAGGTCACCCCAAAGGTCACCAAAGGTCACCCCAAAGGTCACCAAAGGTCACCCCAAAGGTCACCAAAGGTCACCTCAAAGGTCACCAAAGGTCACCCCAAAGGTCACCAAAGGTCACCAAAGGTCACCCCAAAGGTCACCAAAGGTCACCAAAGGTCACCAAAGGTCACCAAAGGTCACCCCAAAGGTCACCAAAGGTCACCCCAAAGGTCACCAAAGGTCACCCCAAAGGTCACCAAAGGTCACCCCAAAGGTCACCAAAGGTCACCTCAAAGGTCACCAAAGGTCACCCCAAAGGTCACCAAAAGGTCACCAAAGGTCACCTCAAAGATCACCAAAGGTCACCAAAGGTCACCCCAAAGATCACCAACGGTCACCCCAAAGGTCACCAATGGTCACCCCAAAGGTCACCAAAGGTCACCAGAGGTCACCAAAGGTCACCAAAGGTCACCCCAAAGGTCACCAAAGGTCACCAAAGGTCACCAAAGGTCACAAAAGGTCACCAAAGGTCACAAAAGGTCACCCCAAAGGTCACCAAAGGTCACCAAAGGTCACCCCAAAGGTCACCAAAGGTCACCAAAGGTCACCCCAAAGGTCACCAAAGGTCACCCCAAAGGTCACGAAAGGTCACCCCAAAGGTCACCAAAGGTCACCCCAAAGGTCACCAAAGGTCACCTCAAAGGTCACCAAAGGTCACCCCAAAGGTCACCAAAGGTCACCAAAAGTCACCCCAAAGGTCACCAAAGGTCACCAAAGGTCACCTCAAAGGTCACCAAAGGTCACCCCAAAGGTCACCAAAAGGTCACCAAAGGTCACCTCAAAGATCACCAAAGGTCACCAAAGGTCACCCCAAAGATCACCAACGGTCACCCCAAAGGTCACCAATGGTCACCCCAAAGGTCACCAAAGGTCACCAGAGGTCACCAAAGGTCACCAAAGGTCACCCCAAAGGTCACCAAAGGTCACCAAAGGTCACCAAAGGTCACAAAAGGTCACCAAAGGTCACAAAAGGTCACCCCAAAGGTCACCAAAGGTCACCAAAGGTCACCCCAAAGGTCACCAAAGGTCACCAAAGGTCACCCCAAAGGTCACCAAAGGTCACCCCAAAGGTCACGAAAGGTCACCCCAAAGGTCACCAAAGGTCACCCCAAAGGTCACCAAAGGTCACCTCAAAGGTCACCAAAGGTCACCCCAAAGGTCACCAAAGGTCACCAAAAGTCACCCCAAAGGTCACCAAAGGTCACCAAAGGTCACCCCAAAGGTCACCAAAGGTCACCCCAAAGGTCACCAAAGGTCACCCCAAAGGTCACCAAAGGTCACCAGAGGTCACCAAAGGTCACCAAAGGTCACCCCAAAGGTCACCAAAGGTCACCCGAAAGGTCACCAAAGGTCACCCCAAAGGTCACCAAAGGTCACCCCAAAGGTCACCAAAGGTCACCAAAGGTCACCAAAGGTCACCAAAGATCTCCCCAAAGGTCACCAAAGGTCACTCCAAAGGTCACCAAAGGTCGCCAAAGGTCACCCCAAAGGTCACCAAAGGTCACCCCAAAGGTCACCAAAGGTCACTCCAAAGGTTACCAAAGGTCACCAAAGGTCACCCCAAAGGTCACCAAAGGTCACCAAAAGTCACCAAAGGTCACCAAAGGTCACCCCAAAGGTCACCAAAGGTCACCCCAAAGGTCACCAAAGGTCACCCCAAAGGTCACTAAACGTCACCCCAAAGATCACCAAGGGTCACCAAAGGTCACCCCAAAGGTCACCAAAGGTCACCCCAAAGGTCACCAAAGGTCACCTCAAAGGTCACTAAACGTCACCCCAAAGATCACCAAGGGTCACCAAAGGTCACCCCAAAGGTCACCAAAGGTCACCAAAAGTCACCCCAAAGGTCACCAAAGGTCACCCCAAAGGTCACCAAAGGTCACCAAAGGTCACCCCAAAGCTCACCAGAGGTCACCCCAAAGGTCACCAAAGGTCACCCCAAAGGTCACCAAAGGTCACCAAAGGTCACTCCAAAGGTCACCAAAGGTCACCAAAGGTCACCGAAGGTCACCAAAGGTCACCAAAGGTCACCAAAGGTCACCAAAGGTCACCCCAAAGGTCACCAAAGGTCACCCCAAAGGTCACCAAAGGTCACCTCAAAGGTCACCAAATGTCACCAAAGGTCACTAAAGGTCACCAAAGGTCACCCCAAAGGTCACCAAAGGTCACCCCAAAATTCACCAAAGGTCACCCCAAAGGTCACCAAAGGTCACCTCAAAGGTCACCAAAGGTCACCCCAAAGGTCACCAAAGGTCACCCCAAAGGTCACCAAAGGTCACCAAAGGTCACCCCAAAGGTCACCAAAGGTCACCCCAAAGGTCACCAAAGGTCACCAAAGGTCACCAAAGGTCACCCCAAAGGTCACCAAAGGTCACCCCAAAAGTCACCAAAGGTCACCCCAAAGGTCACCAAAGGTCACCCCAAAGGTCACCAAAGGTCACCCCAAAGGTCACCAAAGGTCACCAGAGGTCACCAAAGGTCACCAAAGGTCACCCCAAAGGTCACCAAAGGTCACCCCAAAGGTCACCAAAGGTTACCAAAGGTCACCAAAGGTCACAAAAGGTCACCAAAGGTCACCAAAGGTCACCCCAAAGGTCACCAAAGGTCACTAAAGGTCACCCCAAAGGTCACCAAAGGTCACCCCAAAGGTCACGAAAGGTCACCCCAAAGGTCACCAAAGGTCACCCCAAAGGTCACCAAAGGTCACCTCAAAGGTCACCAAAGGTCACCCCAAAGGTCACCAAAGGTCACCAAAAGTCACCCCAAAGGTCACCAAAGGTCACCAAAGGTCACCCCAAAGGTCACAAAAGGTCACCCCAAAGGTCACCAAAGGTCACCCCAAAGGTCACCAATGGTCACCAGAGGTCACCAAAGGTCACCAAAGGTCACCCCAAAGGTCACCAAAGGTCACCCCAAAGGTCACCAAAGGTCACCCCAAAGGTCACCAAAGGTCACCCCAAAGGTCACCAAAGGTCACCAAAGGTCACCAAAGGTCACCAAAGATCACCCCAAAGGTCACCAAAGGTCACTCCAAAGGTCACCAAAGGTCGCCAAAGGTCACCAAAGGTCACCCCAAAGGTCACCAAAGGTCACTCCAAAGGTCACCAAAGGTCACCAAAGGTCACCCCAAAGGTCACCAAAGGTCACCAAAAGTCACCAAAGGTCACCAAAGGTCACCCCAAAGGTCACCAAAGGTCACCAAAGGTCACCCCAAAGGTCACTAAACGTCACCCCAAAGATCACCAAGGGTCACCAAAGGTCACCCCAAAGGTCACCAAAGGTCACCAAAAGTCACCCCAAAGGTCACCAAAGGTCACCCCAAAGGTCACCAAAGGTCACCAAAGGTCACCCCAAAGCTCACCAAAGGTAACCCCAAAGGTCACCAAAGGTCACCCCAAAGGTCACCAAAGGTCACTCCAAAGGTCACTCCAAAGGTCACCAAAGGTCACCAAAGGTCACCCCAAAGGTCACCAAAGGTCACCAAAGGTCACCCCAAAGGTCACCAAAGGTCACCCCAAAGGTCACCAAAGGTCACCCCAAAGGTCACCAAAGGTCACCCCAAAGGTCACCAAAGGTCACCCCAAAGGTCACCAAAGGTCACCCCAAAATTCACCAAAGGTCACCCCAAAGGTCACCAAAGGTCACCTCAAAGGTCACCAAAGGTCACCCCAAAGGTCACCAAAGGTCACCCCAAAGGTCACCAAAGGTCACCAAAGGTCACCCGAAAGGTCACCAAAGGTCACCCCAAAGGTCACCAAAGGTCACCAAAGGTCACCAAAGGCCACCAAAGGTCACCCCAAAGGTCACCAAAGGTCACCCCAAAAGTCACCAAAGGTCACCCCAAAGGTCACCAAAGGTCACCCCAAAGGTCACCAAAGGTCACCAAAGGTCACCAAAGGTCACCAAAGGTCACCAAAGGTCACCAAAGGTCACCCCAAAGGTCACCAAAGGTCACCAAAGGTCACCAAAGGTCACCAAAGGTCACCAAAGGTCACCAAAGGTCACCCCAAAGATCACCAAAGGTCACCCCAAAGGTCACCAAAGGTCACCCCAAAGGTCACCCCAAAGGTCACCAAAGGTCACCAAAGGTCACCAAAGGTCACCAAAGGTCACCCCAAAGGTCACCAAAGGTCACCAAAGGTCACCAAAGGTCACCAAAGGTCACCAAAGGTCACCAAAGGTCACCAAAGGTCACCAAAGGTCACCCCAAAGGTCACCAAAGGTCACTCCAAAGGTCACCAAAGGTCACCAAAGGTCACCCCAAAGGTCACCAAAGGTCACCAAAACTCACCAAAGGTCAAAAAAGGTCACCCCAAAGATCACCAAGGGTCAACAAAGGTCACCCCAAAGGTCACCAAAGGTCACCAAAAGTCACCCCAAAGGTCACCCCAAAGGTCACCAAGGGTCACCAAAGGTCACCCCAAAGGTCACCAAAGGTCACCAAAAGTCACCCCAAAGGTCACCAAAGGTCACCAAAGGTCACCCCAAAGCTCACCAAAGGTCACCCCAAAGGTCACCAAAGGTCACCCCAAAGGTCACAAAAGGTCACCAAAGGTCACTTAAAAGGTCACCAAAGGTGACCAAAGGTCACCAAAGGTCACCCCAAAGGTCACCAAAGGTCACCAAAAGTCACCCCAAAGGTCACCATAGGTCACCCCAAAGGTCACCAAAGGTCATCCCAAAGGTCACCAAAGGTCACCAAAGGTCACCCCAAAGGTCACCAAAGGTCACCCCAAAATTCACCAAAGGTCACCCCAAAGGTTACCAAAGGTCACCTCAAAGGTTACCAAAGGTCACCCCAAAGATCACCAAAGGTCACCAAAGGTCACCCCAAAGGTCACCAAAGGTCACCAAAGGTCACCCCAAAGGTCACCAAAGGTCTCCCCAAAGGTCACCAAAGGTCACCAAAGGTCACCAAAGGTCACCCCAAAGGTCACCAAAGGTCACCCCAAAAGTCACCAAAGGTCACCCCAAAGGTCACCAAAGGTCACCAAAGGTCACCCCAAAGGTCACCAAAGGTCACCAAAGGTCACCAAAGGTCACCAAAGGTCACCAAAGGTCACCAAAGGTCACCCCAAAGGTCACCAAAGGTCACCAAAGGTCACCAAAGGTTACCAAAGGTCACCCCAAAGGTCACCAAAGGTCACCCCAAAGGTCACCAAAGGTCACCCCAAAGGTCACCAAAGGTCACTAAACGTCACCCCAAAGATCACCAAGGGTCACCAAAGGTCACCCCAAAGGTCACCAAAGGTCACCCCAAAGGTCACCAAAGGTCACCTCAAAGGTCACTAAACGTCACCCCAAAGATCACCAAGGATCACCAAAGGTCACCCCAAAGGTCACCAAAGGTCACCAAAAGTCACCCCAAAGGTCACCAAAGGTCACCCCAAAGCTCACCAAAGGTCACCCCAAAGGTCACCAAAGGTCACCCCAAAGGTCACCAAAGGTCACCAAAGGTCACTCCAAAGGTCACCAAAGGTCACCAAAGGTCACCAAAGGTCACCCCAAAGGTCACCAAAGGTCACCAAAGGTCACCAAAGGTCACCAAAGGTCACCCCAAAGGTCACCAAAGGTCACCCCAAAGGTCACCAAAGGTCACCCCAAAGGTCACCAAACGTCACCAAAGGTCACCCCAAAGGTCACCAAAGGTCACCAAAGGTCACCCCAAAGGTCACCAAAGGTCACCCCAAAATTCACCAAAGGTCACCCCAAAGGTCACCAAAGGTCACCTCAAAGGTCACCAAAGGTCACTCCAAAGGTCACCAAAGGTCACCAAAGGTCACCCCAAAGGTCACCAAAGGTCACCAAAGGTCACCCCAAAGGTCACCAAAGGTCACCCCAAAGGTCACCAAAGGTCACCAAAGGTCACTCCAAAGGTCACCAAAGGTCACCAAAGGTCACCCCAAAGGTCACCAAAGGTCACCAAAGGTCACCCCAAAGGTCACCAAAGGTCACCCCAAAGGTCACCAAAGGTCACCAAAGGTCACCAAAGGTCACCAAAGGGAACCCCAAAGGTCACCAAAGGTCACCAAAGGTCACCCCAAAGGTCACCAAAGGTCTCCCCAAAGGTCACCAAAGGTCACCAAAGGTCACCAAAGGTCACCCCAAAGGTCACCAAAGGTCACCCCAAAAGTCACCAAAGGTCACCCCAAAGGTCACCAAAGGTCACCAAAGGTCACCCCAAAGGTCACCAAAGGTCACCAAAGGTCACCAAAGGTCACCAAAGGTCACCAAAGGACACCCCAAAAGTCACCAAAGGTCACCCCAAAGGTCACCAAAGGTCACCCCAAAGGTCACCAAAGGTCACCCTAAAGGTCACCAAAGGTCACCAAAGGTCACCCCAAAGGTCACCAAAGGTCACCAAAGGTCACCCCAAAGGACACCAAAGGTCACCCCACAGGTCACCAAAGGTCACCCCAAAGGTCACCAAAGGTCACCTCAAAGGTCACCAAAGGTCACCCCAAAGGTCACCAAAGGTCACCAAAGGTCGCCCCAAAGGTCACCAAAGGTCACCCCAAAGGTCACCAGAGGTCACCCCAAAGGTCACCAAAGGTCACCAAAGGTCACCCCAAAGGTCACCAAAGGTCACCCCAAAGGTCACCAAAGGTCACCAAAGGTCACCAAAGGTCGCCAAAGGTCACCCCAAAGGTCACCAAAGGTCACCCCAAAGGTCACCAAAGGTCACCCCAAAGGTTACCAAAGGTCACCAAAGGTCACCCCAAAGGTGATCAAAGGTCACCAAAGGTCACCAAAGGTCACCAAAGGTCACCCCAAAGGTCACCAAAGGTCACCCCAAAGGTCACCAAAGGTCACCCCAAAGGTCACCAAAGGTCACCTCAAAGGTCACCAAAGGTCACCCCAAAGGTCACCAAAGGTCACCAAAGGTCACCCCAAAGGTCACCAAAGGTCACCAAAGGTCACCCCAAAGGTCACCAAAGGTCACCCCAAAGGTCACCAAAGGTCACCAAAGGTCACCCCAAAGGTCACCAAAGGACACCCCAAAGGTCACCAAAGGTCACCCCAAAGGTCACCCCAAAGGTCACCAAAGGTCACCAAAGGTCACCAAAGGTCACCAAAGGTCACCCCAAAGGTCACCAAAGGTCACCAAAGGTCACCAAAGGTCACCAAAGGTCACCAAGGTCACCAAAGGTCACCAAAGGTCACCAAAGGTCACCCCAAAGGTCACCAAAGGTCACCAAAGGTCACCAAAGGTCACCAAAGGTCACCAAAGGTCACCCCAAAGGTCACCAAATGTCACTCCAAAGGTCACCAAAGGTCACCAAAGGTCACCCCAAAGGTCACCAAAGGTCACCAAAAGTCACCAAAGGTCAAAAAAGGTCACCCCAAAGGTCACCAAAGGTCACCCCAAAGGTCACCAAAGGTCACCCCAAAGGTCACCAAAGGTCACCTCAAAGGTCACTAAACGTCACCCCAAAGATCACCAAGGGTCAACAAAGGTCACCCCAAAGGTCACCAAAGGTCACCAAAAGTCACCCCAAAGGTCACCAAAGGTCACCCCAAAGGTCACCAAAGGTCACCCCAAAGCTCACCAAAGGTCACCCCTAAGGTCACCAAAGGTCACCCCAAAGGTCACCAAAGGTCACCAAAGGTCACTCCAAAGGTCACCAAAGGTGACCAAAGGTAACCAAAGGTCACCAAAGGTCACCCCAAAGGTCACCAAAGGTCACCAAAGGTCACCAAAGTTCACCAAAGGTCACCCCAAAGGTCACCAAAGGTCACCCCAAAGGTCACCAAAGGTCACCCCAAAGGTCACCAAAGGTCACCCCAAAGGTCACCAAAGGTCACCCCAAAGGTCACCAAAGGTCACCAAAGGTCACCCCAAAGGTCACCAAAGGTCACCCCAAAATTCACCAAAGGTCACCCCAAAGGTTACCAAAGGTCACCTCAAAGGTCACCAAAGGTCACCCCAAAGGTCACCAAAGGTAACCAAAGGTCACCCCAAATGTCACCAAAGGTCACCAAAGGTCACCCCAAAGGTCACCAAAGGTCTCCCCAAAGGTCACCAAAGGTCACCAAAGGTCACCAAAGGTCACCAAAGGTCACCCCAAAGGTCACCAAAGGTCACCCCAAAGGTTACCAAAGGTCACCAAAGGTCACCCCAAAGGTCACCAAAGGTCACCAAAGGTCACCAAAGGTCACCAAAGGTCACCAAAGGTCACCAAAGGTCACCAAAGGTCACCAAAGGTCACCCCAAAGGTCACCAAAGGTCACCCCAAAAGTCACCAAAGGTCACCACAAAGGTCACCAAAGGTCACCCTAAAGGTCACCAAAGGTCACCAAAGGTCACCCCAAAGGTCACCAAAGGTCACCAAAGGTCACCCCAAAGGACACCAAAGGTCACCCCAAAGGTTACCAAAGGTCACCCCAAAGGTCACCAAAGGTCACCTCAAAGGTCACCAAAGGTCACCCCAAAGGTCACCAAAGGTCGCCCCAAAGGTCACCAAAGGTCACCAAAGGTCACCCCAAAGGTCACCAGAGGTCACCCCAAAGGTCACCAAAGGTCACCAAAGGTCACCCCAAAGGTCACCAAAGGTCACCCCAAAGGTCACCAAAGGTCACCAAAGGTCACCAAAGGTCGCCAAAGGTCACCAACGGTCACCCCAAAGGTCACCAAAGGTCACCCCAAAGGTTACCAAAGGTCACCAAAGGTCACCCCAAAGGTGATCAAAGGTCACCAAAGGTCACCAAAGGTCACCAAAGGTCACCAAAGGTCACCCCAAAGGTCACCAAAGGTCACCCCAAAGGTCACCAAAGGTCACCAAAGGTTACCCCAAAGGTCACCAAAGGTCACCAAAGGTCACCCCATAGGTCACCAAAGGTCACCCCAAAGGTCACCAAAGGTCACCCCAAAGGTCACCAAAGGTCACCTCAAAGGTCAACAAAGACCACCCCAAAGGTCACCAAAGGTCACCAAAGGTCACCCCAAAGGTCACCAAAGTTCACCCCAAAGGTCACCAAAGGTTACCCCAAAGGTCACCAAAGGTCACCCCAAAGGTCACCAAAGGTCACCAGAGGTCACCAAAGGTCACCAAAAGGTCACCCCAAAGGTCACCAAAGGACACCCCAAAGGTCACCAAAGGTCGCCAAAGGTCACCCCAAAGGTCACCCCAAAGGTCACCAAAGGTCACCCCAACGGTCACCAAAAGTCACCAAAGGTCACCAAAGGTCACCCCAAAAGTCACCAAAGGTCACCCCAAAGGTCACCAAAGGTCACCCCAAAGGTCACCAAAGGTCACCCCAAAGGTCACCAAAGGTCACCAAAGGTCACCAAAGGTCACCAAAGATCACCCCAAAGGTCACTCCAAAGGTCACCAAAGGTCGCCAAAGGTCACCCCAAAGGTCACCAAAGGTCACCCCAAAGGTCACCAAAGGTCACTCCAAAGGTTACCAAAGGTCACCAAAGGTCACCCCAAAGGTCACCAAAGGTCACCAAAAGTCACCAAAGGTCACCAAAGGTCACCCCAAAGGTCACCAAAGGTCACCCCAAAGGTCACTAAAGGTCACCCCAAAGGTCACTAAACGTTACCCCAAAGATCACCAAGGGTCACCAAAGGTCACCCCAAAGGTCACCAAAGGTCACCCCAAAGGTCACCAAAGGTCACCTCAACGGTCACTAAACGTCACCCCAAAGATCACCAAGGGTCACCAAAGGTCACCCCAAAGGTCACCAAAGGTCACCAAAAGTCACCCCAAAGGTCACCAAAGGTCACCCCAAAGGTCACCAAAGGTCACCAAAGGTCACCCCAAAGCTCACCAAAGGTCACCCCAAAGGTCACCAAAGGTCACCCCAAAGGTCACCAAAGGTCACCAAAGGTCACTCCAAAGGTCACCAAAGGTCACCAAAGGTCACCCCAAAGGTCACCAAAGGTCACCAAAGGTCACCAAAGGTCACCCCAAAGGTCACCAAAGGTCACCCCAAAGGTCACCAAAGGTCACCCCAAAGGTCACCAAAGGTCACCAAAGTGCACTAAAGGTCACCAAAGGTCACCCCAAAGGTCACCAAAGGTCACCCCAAAATTCAACAAAGGTCACCCCAAAGGTCACCAAAGGTCACCTCAAAGGTCACCAAAGGTCACCCCAAAGGTCCCCAAAGGTCACCCCAAAGGTCACCAAAGGTCACCAAAGGTCACCCCAAAGGTCACCAAAGGTCACCCCAAAGGTCACCAAAGGTCACCAAAGGTCACCAAAGGTCACCCCAAAGGTCACCAAAGTCACCCCAAAAGTCACCAAAGGTCACCCCAAAGGTCACCAAAGGTAACCCCAAAGGTCACCAAAGGTCACCAAAGGTTACCAAAGGTCACCAAAGGTCACCAAAGGTCACCAAAGGTCACCCCAAAGGTCACCAAAGGTCACCAAAGGTCACCAAAGGTCACCAAAGGTCACCAAAGGTCACCAAAGGTCACCAAAGGTCACCCCAAAGGTCACCAAAGGTCACCCCAAAGGTCACCAAAGGTCACCACAAAGGTCACCCCAAAGGTCACCAAAGGTCACCAAAGGTCACCAAAAGTCACCCCAAAGGTCACCAAAGGTCACCAAAGGTCACCAAAGGTCACCAAAGGTCACCAAAGGTCACCAAAGGTCACCAAAGGTCACCAAAGGCCGCCAAAGGTCACCCCAAAGGTCACCAAAGGTCACTCCAAAGGTCACCAAAGGTCACCCCAAAGGTCACCAAAGGTCACCAAAAGTCACCAAAGGTCAAAAAAGGTCACCCCAAAGATCACCAAGGGTCACCAAAGGTCACCCCAAAGGTCACCAAGTCACCCCAAATGTCACCCCAAAGGTCACCAAGGGTCACCAAAGGTCACCCCAAAGGTCACCAAAGGTCACCAAAAGTCACCCCAAAGGTCACCAAAGGTCACCCCAAAGGTCACCAAAGGTCACCCCAAAGCTCACCAAAGGTCACCCCAAAGGTCACCAAAGGTCACCCCAAAGGTCACCAAAGGTCACCAAAGGTCACTCCAAAGGTCACCAAAGGTGACCAAAGGTCACCAAAGGTCACCAAAGGTCACCCCAAAGGTCACCAAAGGTCACCCCAAAGGTCACCAAAGGTCACCAAAGGTCACCAAAGGTCACCAAAGGTCACCCCAAAGGTCACCAAAGGTCACCCCAAAGGTCACCAAAGGTCACCCCAAAGGTCACCAAAGGTCACCAAAGGTCACCCCAAAGGTCACCAAAGGTCACCAAAGGTCACCCCAAAGGTCACCAAAGGTCACCCCAAAATTCACCAAAGGTCACCCCAAAGGTTACCAAGGGTCACCTCAAAGGTCACCCCAAAGGTCACCAAAGGTCACCAAAGGTCACCCCAAAGGTCACCAAAGGTCACCCCAAAGGTCACCAAAGGTCTCCCCAAAGGTCACCAAAGGTCACCAAAGGTCACCAAAGGTCACCCCAAAGGTCACCAAAGGTCACCCCAAAACTCACCAAAGGTCACCCCAAAGGTCACCAAAGGTCACCAAAGGTCACCCCAAAGGTCACCAAAGGTCACCAAAGGTCACCAAAGGTCACCAAAGGTCACCAAAGGTCACCAAAGGTCACCCCAAAGGTCACCAAAGGTCACCAAAGGTCACCAAAGATCACCAAAGGTCACCAAAGGTAACCAAAGGTCACCCCAAAGGTCACCAAAGGTCACCCCAAAGGTCACCAAAGGTCACCCCAAAGGTCACCCCAAAGGTCACCAAAGGTCACTAAACGTCACCCCAAAGATCACCAAGGGTCACCAAAGGTCACCCCAAAGGTCACCAAAGGTCACCCCAAAGGTCACCAAAGGTCACCTCAAAGGTCACTAAACGTCACCCCAAAGATCACCAAGGGTCACCAAAGGTCACCCCAAAGGTCACCAAAGGTCACCAAAAGTCACCCCAAAGGTCACCAAAGGTCACCCCAAAGGTCACCAAAGGTCACCAAAGGTCACCCCAAAGCTCACCAAAGGTCACCCCAAAGGTCACCAAAGGTCACCCCAAAGGTCACCAAAGGTCACCAAAGGTCACTCCAAAGGTCACCAAAGGTCACCAAAGGTCACCAAAGGTCACCCCAAAGGTCACCAAAGATCACCAAAGGTCACCAAAGGTCACCAAAGGTCACCCCAAAGGTCACCAAAGGTCACCAAAGGTCACCCCAAAGGTCACCAAAGGTCACCAAAGGTCACCAAAGGTCACCAAAGGTCACCCCAAAGGTCACCAAAGGTCACCCCAAAGGTCACCAAAGGTCACCAAAGGTCACCAAAGGTCACCAAAGGTCACCAAAGGTCACCAAAGGTCACCCCAAAGGTCACCAAAGGTCACCCCAAAGGTCACCAAAGGTCACCACAAAGGTCACCCCAAAAGTCACCAAAGGTCACCAAAGGTCACCAAAGGTCACCCCAAAGGTCACCAAAGGTCACCAAAGGTCACCAAAGGTCACCAAAGGTCACCAAAGGTCACCAAAGGTCACCAAAGGTCACCAAAGGTCACCAAAGGTCACCCCAAAGGTCACCAAAGGTCACTCCAAAGGTCACCAAAGGTCACCCCAAAGGTCACCAAAGGTCACCAAAAGTCACCAAAGGTCAAAAAAGGTCACCCCAAAGATCACCAAGGGTCACCAAAGGTCACCCCAAAGGTCACCAAGTCACCCCAAATGTCACCCCAAAGGTCACCAAGGGTCACCAAAGGTCACCCCAAAGGTCACCAAAGGTCACCAAAAGTCACCCCAAAGGTCACCAAAGGTCACCCCAAAGGTCACCAAAGGTCACCCCAAAGCTCACCAAAGGTCACCCCAAAGGTCACCAAAGGTCACCCCAAAGGTCACCAAAGGTCACCAAAGGTCACTCCAAAGGTCACCAAAGGTGACCAAAGGTCACCATAGGTCACCAAAGGTCACCCCAAAGGTCACCAAAGGTCACCAAAGGTCACCAAAGGTCACCCCAAAGGTCACCAAAGGTCACCCCGAAGGTCACCAAAGGTCACCCCAAAGGTCACCAAAGGTCACCAAAGGTCACCCCAAAGGTCACCAAAGGTCACCCCAAAGGTCACCCCAAAGGTCACCAAAGGTCACCAGAGGTCACCAAAGGTCACCAAAGGTCACCCCAAAGGTCACCAAAGGTCACCCCAAAGGTCACCAAAGGTGACCAAAAGTCACCAAAGGTCACCAAAGGTCACCCCAAAGGTCACCCCAAAGGTCACCAAAGGTCACTCCAAAGGTCACCAAAGGTCACCAAAGGTCACCCCAAAGGTCACCAAAGGTCACCAAAGGTCACCAAAGGTCACCAAAGGTCACCAAAGGTCACCAAAAATCACCAAAGGTTACCCCAAAGGTCACCAAAGGTCACCAAAGGTCACCAAAGGTCACCAAAGGTCACCCCAAAGGTCACCAAAGGTCACTCCAAAGGTCACCAAAGGTCACCAAAGGTCACCCCAAAGGTCACCAAAGGTCACCAGAGGTCACCAAAGGTCACCAAAAGTCACCCCAAAGGTCACCAAAGGTCACCCCAAAGGTCACCAAAGGTCACAAAAGGTCACCAAAAGTCACCCCAAAGGTCACCAAAGGTCACCAAAGGTCACTCCAAAGGTCACCAAAGGTCACCAAAGGTCACCCCAAAGGTCACCAAAGGTCACCCCAAAGGTCACCAAAGGTCACCAAAGGTCACCAAAGGTCACCAAAGGTCACCCCAAAGGTCACCAAAGGTCACCCCAAAGGTCACCAAAGGTCACCCCAAAGGTCACCAAAGTTCACCAAAGGTCACCCCAAAGGTCACCAAAGGTCACCAAAGGTCACCAAAGGTCACCAAAGGTCACCAAAGGTCACCAAAGGTCACCCCAAAGGTCACCAAAGGTCACCCCAAAGGTCACTAAAGGTCACCCCTAAGGTCACTAAACGTTACCCCAAAGATCACCAAGGGTCACCAAAGGTCACCCCAAAGGTCACCAAAGGTCACCCCAAAAGTCACCAAAGGTCACCTCAAAGGTCACTAAACGTCACCCCAAAGATCACCAAGGGTCACCAAAGGTCACCCCAAAGGTCACCAAAGGTCACCAAAAGTCACCCCAAAGGTCACCAAAGGTCACCCCAAAGGTCACCAAAGGTCACCAAAGGTCACCCCAAAGCTCACCAAAGGTCACCCCAAAGGTCACCAAAGGTCACCCCAAAGGTCACCAAAGGTCACCAAAGGTCACTCCAAAGGTCACCAAAGGTCACCAAAGGTCACCCCAAAGGTCACCAAAGGTCACCAAAGGTCACCAAAGGTCACCCCAAAGGTCACCAAAGGTCACCCCAAAGGTCACCAAAGGTCACCCCAAAGGTCACCAAAGGTCACCAAAGGTCACTAAAGGTCACCAAAGGTCACCCCAAAGGTCACCAAAGGTCACCCCAAAATTCAACAAAGGTCACCCCAAAGGTCACCAAAGGTCACCTCAAAGGTCACCAAAGGTCACCCCAAAGGTCCCCAAAGGTCACCCCAAAGGTCACCAAAGGTCACCAAAGGTCACCCCAAAGGTCACCAAAGGTCACCCCAAAGGTCACCAAAGGTCACCAAAGGTCACCAAAGGTCACCCCAAAGGTCACCAAAGTCACCCCAAAAGTCACCAAAGGTCACCCCAAAGGTCACCAAAGGTAACCCCAAAGGTCACCAAAGGTCACCAAAGGTTACCAAAGGTCACCAAAGGTCACCAAAGGTCACCAAAGGTCACCCCAAAGGTCACCAAAGGTCACCAAAGGTCACCAAAGGTCACCAAAGGTCACCAAAGGTCACCAAAGGTCACCAAAGGTCACCCCAAAGGTCACCAAAGGTCACCCCAAAGGTCACCAAAGGTCACCACAAAGGTCACCCCAAAGGTCACCAAAGGTCACCAAAGGTCACCAAAGGTCACCCCAAAGGTCACCAAAGGTCACCAAAGGTCACCAAAGGTCACCAAAGGTCACCAAAGGTCACCAAAGGTCACCAAAGGTCACCAAAGGCCACCAAAGGTCACCCCAAAGGTCACCAAAGGTCACTCCAAAGGTCACCAAAGGTCACCCCAAAGGTCACCAAAGGTCACCAAAAGTCACCAAAGGTCAAAAAAGGACACCCCAAAGATCACCAAGGGTCACCAAAGGTCACCCCAAAGGTCACCAAGTCACCCCAAATGTCACCCCAAAGGTCACCAAGGGTCACCAAAGGTCACCCCAAAGGTCACCAAAGGTCACCAAAAGTCACCCCAAAGGTCACCAAAGGTCACCCCAAAGGTCACCAAAGGTCACCCCAAAGCTCACCAAAGGTCACCCCAAAGGTCACCAAAGGTCACCCCAAAGGTCACCAAAGGTCACCAAAGGTCACTCCAAAGGTCACCAAAGGTGACCAAAGGTCACCAAAGGTCACCAAAGGTCACCCCAAAGGTCACCAAAGGTCACCCCAAAGGTCACCAAAGGTCACCAAAGGTCACCAAAGGTCACCCCAAAGGTCACCAAAGGTCACCCCAAAGGTCACCAAAGGTCACCCCAAAGGTCACCAAAGGTCACCAAAGGTCACCCCAAAGGTCACCAAAGGTCACCAAAGGTCACCCCAAAGGTCACCAAAGGTCACCCCAAAATTCACCAAAGGTCACCCCAAAGGTTACCAAAGGTCACCTCAAAGGTCACCCCAAAGGTCACCAAAGGTCACCAAAGGTCACCCCAAAGGTCACCAAAGGTCACCCCAAAGGTCACCAAAGGTCTCCCCAAAGGTCACCAAAGGTCACCAAAGGTCACCAAAGGTCACCCCAAAGGTCACCAAAGGTCACCCCAAAACTCACCAAAGGTCACCCCAAAGGTCACCAAAGGTCACCAAAGGTCACCCCAAAGGTCACCAAAGGTCACCAAAGGTCACCAAAGGTCACCAAAGGTCACCAAAGGTCACCAAAGGTCACCCCAAAGGTCACCAAAGGTCACCAAAGGTCACCAAAGGTCACCAAAGGTAACCAAAGGTCACCCCAAAGGTCACCAAAGGTCACCCCAAAGGTCACCAAAGGTCACCCCAAAGGTCACCCCAAAGGTCACCAAAGGTCACTAAACGTCACCCCAAAGATCACCAAGGGTCACCAAAGGTCACCCCAAAGGTCACCAAAGGTCACCCCAAAGGTCACCAAAGGTCACCTCAAAGGTCACTAAACGTCACCCCAAAGATCACCAAGGGTCACCAAAGGTCACCCCAAAGGTCACCAAAGGTCACCAAAAGTCACCCCAAAGGTCACCAAAGGTCACCCCAAAGGTCACCAAAGGTCACCAAAGGTCACCCCAAAGCTCACCAAAGGTCACCCCAAAGGTCACCAAAGGTCACCCCAAAGGTCACCAAAGGTCACCAAAGGTCACTCCAAAGGTCACCAAAGGTCACCAAAGGTCACCAAAGGTCACCCCAAAGGTCACCAAAGATCACCAAAGGTCACCAAAGGTCACCAAAGGTCACCCCAAAGGTCACCAAAGGTCACCAAAGGTCACCCCAAAGGTCACCAAAGGTCACCAAAGGTCACCAAAGGTCACCAAAGGTCACCCCAAAGGTCACCAAAGGTCACCCCAAAGGTCACCAAAGGTCACCAAAGGTCACCAAAGGTCACCAAAGGTCACCAAAGGTCACCAAAGGTCACCCCAAAGGTCACCAAAGGTCACCCCAAAGGTCACCAAAGGTCACCACAAAGGTCACCCCAAAAGTCACCAAAGGTCACCAAAGGTCACCAAAGGTCACCCCAAAGGTCACCAAAGGTCACCAAAGGTCACCAAAGGTCACCAAAGGTCACCAAAGGTCACCAAAGGTCACCAAAGGTCACCAAAGGTCACCAAAGGTCACCCCAAAGGTCACCAAAGGTCACTCCAAAGGTCACCAAAGGTCACCCCAAAGGTCACCAAAGGTCACCAAAAGTCACCAAAGGTCAAAAAAGGTCACCCCAAAGATCACCAAGGGTCACCAAAGGTCACCCCAAAGGTCACCAAGTCACCCCAAATGTCACCCCAAAGGTCACCAAGGGTCACCAAAGGTCACCCCAAAGGTCACCAAAGGTCACCAAAAGTCACCCCAAAGGTCACCAAAGGTCACCCCAAAGGTCACCAAAGGTCACCCCAAAGCTCACCAAAGGTCACCCCAAAGGTCACCAAAGGTCACCCCAAAGGTCACCAAAGGTCACCAAAGGTCACTCCAAAGGTCACCAAAGGTGACCAAAGGTCACCATAGGTCACCAAAGGTCACCCCAAAGGTCACCAAAGGTCACCAAAGGTCACCAAAGGTCACCCCAAAGGTCACCAAAGGTCACCCCGAAGGTCACCAAAGGTCACCCCAAAGGTCACCAAAGGTCACCAAAGGTCACCCCAAAGGTCACCAAAGGTCACCCCAAAGGTCACCCCAAAGGTCACCAAAGGTCACCAGAGGTCACCAAAGGTCACCAAAGGTCACCCCAAAGGTCACCAAAGGTCACCCCAAAGGTCACCAAAGGTGACCAAAAGTCACCAAAGGTCACCAAAGGTCACCCCAAAGGTCACCCCAAAGGTCACCAAAGGTCACTCCAAAGGTCACCAAAGGTCACCAAAGGTCACCCCAAAGGTCACCAAAGGTCACCAAAGGTCACCAAAGGTCACCAAAGGTCACCAAAGGTCACCAAAAATCACCAAAGGTCACCCCAAAGGTCACCAAAGGTCACCAAAGGTCACCAAAGGTCACCAAAGGTCACCCCAAAGGTCACCAAAGGTCACTCCAAAGGTCACCAAAGGTCACCAAAGGTCACCCCAAAGGTCACCAAAGGTCACCAGAGGTCACCAAAGGTCACCAAAAGTCACCCCAAAGGTCACCAAAGGTCACCCCAAAGGTCACCAAAGGTCACAAAAGGTCACCAAAGGTCACCCCAAAGGTCACCAAAGGTCACCAAAGGTCACTCCAAAGGTCACCAAAGGTCACCAAAGGTCACCCCAAAGGTCACCAAAGGTCACCCCAAAGGTCACCAAAGGTCACCAAAGGTCACCAAAGGTCACCAAAGGTCACCCCAAAGGTCACCAAAGGTCACCCCAAAGGTCACCAAAGGTCACCCCAAAGGTCACCAAAGTTCACCAAAGGTCACCCCAAAGGTCACCAAAGGTCACCAAAGGTCACCCCAAAGGTCACCTTTGGGGTGACCTTTGGTGACCTTTGGGGTGACTTTTGGTGACCTTTGGGGTGACCTTTGGTGAACTTTGGTGACCTTTGGGGTGACCTTTGGTGACCTTTGGGGTGACCTTTGGTGACCTTTGGTGACCTTTGGTGACCTTTGGTGACCTTTGGGGTGACCTTTGGTGACCTTTGGGGTGACCTTTGGTGACCTTTGGTGACCTTTGGAGTGACCTTTGGTGACCTTTGGTGACCTTTGGGGTGACCTTTGGTGACCTTTGGTGACCTTTGGTGACCTTTGGGGTGACCTTTGGTGACCTTTGGGGTGACTTTTGGTGACCTTTGGTGACCTCTGGTGACCTTTGGTGACCTTTGGGGTGACCTTTGGTGACCTTTGGTGACCTTTGGAGTGACCTTTGGTGACCTTTGGGGTGACCTTTGGTGACCTTTGGTGACCTTTGGTGACCTTTGGTGACCTTTGGGGTGACCTTTGGTGATTTTTGGTGACCTTTGGTGACCTTTGGTGACCTTTGGTGACCTTTGGTGACCTTTGGTGACCTTTGGGGTGACCTTTGGTGACCTTTGGTGACCTTTGGAGTGACCTTTGGTGACCTTTGGGGTGACCTTTGGGGTGACCTTTGGTGACCTTTGGTGACTTTTGGTCACCTTTGGTGACCTTTGGGGTGACCTTTGGTGACCTTTGGGGTGACCTTTGGTGACCTTTGGTGACCTCTGGTGACCTTTGGTGACCTTTGGGGTGACCTTTGGGGTGACCTTTGGATACCTTTGGGGTGACCTTTGGTGACCTTTGGTGACCTTTGGGGTGACCTTTGGTGACCTTCGGGGTGACCTTTGGTGACCTTTGGGGTGACCTTTGGTGACCTTTGGTGACCTTTGGTGACCTTTGGGGTGACCTTTGGTGACCTATGGTGACCTTTGGTCACCTTTGGTGACCTTTGGAGTGACCTTTGGTGACCTTTGGTGACCTTTGGGGTGACCTTTGGTGACCTTTGGGGTGACCTTTATTGAGCTTTGGGGTGACCTTTGGTGACCTTTGGGGTGACCTTTGGTGACCTTTGGGGTGACTTTTGGTGACCTTTGGTGACCTTTGGGGTGACCTTTGGTGACCCTTGGTGACCTTTGGGGTGACATTTGGGGTGACTTGGTGACCTTTGGGGTGACCTTTGGTGACCCTTGGTGATCTTTGGGGTGACCTTTTTTGACCTTTGGTGACTTTTGGTGACCTTTGGTGACCTTTGGGGTGACCTTTGGTGACCTTTGGAGTGACCTTTGGTGACCTTTGGGGTGACCTTTGGTGACCTTTGGTGACCTTTGGTGACCTTTGGTGACCTTTGGTGACCTTTGGTGACCTTTGGTGACCTTTGGTGACCTTTGGTGACCTTTGGGGTGACCTTTGGTGACCTTTGGTGACCTTTGGTGACCTTTGGGGTGACCTTTGTGGTGACCTTTGGTGACCTTTGGGGTGACCTTTGGTGACCTTTGGGGTGACCTTTGGTGACCTTTGGTGACCTTTGGTGACCTTTGGTGACCTTTGGTGACCTTTGGTGACCTTTGGTGACCTTTGGGGTGACCTTTGGTGACCTTTGGTGACCTTTGGTGACCTTTGGTAACCTTTGGTGACCTTTGGTGACCTTTGGGGTGACCTTTGGTGACCTTTGGGGTGACCTTTGGTGACTTTTGGGGTGACCTTTGGTGACCTTTGGGGTGACCTTTGGTGACCTTTGGTGACCTTTGGTGACCTTTGGGGTGACCTTTGGTGACCTTTGGGGTGACCTTTGGTGACCTTTGGTGACCTTTGGGGTGACCTTTGGGGACCTTTGGGGTGACCTTTGGTGACCTTTGAGGTGACCTTTGGTGACCTTTGGGGTGACCTTTGTTGAATTTTGGGGTGACCTTTGGTGACCTTTGGGGTGACCTTTGGTGACCTTTAGTGACCTTTGGTGACCTTTGGTGACCTTTGGGGTGACCTTTGGTGACCTTTGGGGTGACCTTTGGTGACCTTTGGGGTGACCTTTGGTGACCTTTGGTGACCTTTGGTGACCTTTGGGGTGACCTTTGGTGTCCTTTGGTGACCTTTGGTGACCTTTGGAGTGACCTTTGGTGACCTTTGGTGACCTTTGGGGTGACCTTTGGTGACCTTTGGGGTGACTTTTGGTGAGCTTTGGGGTGACCTTTGGTGACCTTTGGTAACCTTTGGGGTGACCTTTGGTGACCTTTGGGGTGACTTTTGGTGACCTTTGGTGACCTTTGGGGTGACCTTTGGTGACCCTTGGTGATCTTTGGGGTGACGTTTAGTGACCTTTGAGGTGACCTTTGGTGACTTTTGGGGTGACCTTTGGTGACCTTTGGGGTGACCATTGGTGACCCTTGGTGATCTTTGGGGTAACGTTTAGTGACCTTTGGGGTGACCTTTGGTGACCTTTGGGGTGACCTTTGGTGACCTTTGGGGTGACCTTTGGTGACCTTTGGTGACTTTTGGTGACCTTTGGTGACCTTTGGGGTGACCTTTGGTGACCTTTGGTAACCTTTGGAGTGACCTTTGGTGACCTTTGGGGTGACCTTTGGTGACCTTTGGGGTGACCTTTGGCGACCTTTGGTGACCTTTGGAGTGACCTTTGGGGTGATCTTTGGTGACCTTTGGTGACCTTTGGTGACCTTTGGTGACCTTTGGGGTGACCTTTGGTGACCTTTGAGGTGACCTTTGGTGACCTTTGGGGTGACCTTTGGTGACCTTTGGGGTGACCTTTGGTGACCTTTGGTGACTTTTGGTGACCGTTGGGGTGACCTTTGGTGACCTTTGGGGTGACCTTTGGGGTGACCTTTGGCGACCTTTGGTGACCTTTGGGGTGTCCTTTGGTGACCTTTGGGGTGACCTTTGGTGACCTTTGGTGACCTCTGGTGACCTTTGGTGACCTTTGGGGTGACCTTTGGTGACCTTTGGGGTAACCTTTGGTGACCTTTGGGGTGACCTTTGGTGACCTTTGGGGTGACCTTTGGTGACCTTTGGTGACCTTTGGGGTGGTCTTTGTTGACCTTTGAGGTGACCTTTGGTGACCTTTGGGGTGACCTTTGGTGACCTTTGGGGTAACCTTTGGTGACCTATGGGGTGACCTTTGGTGACCTTTGGTGACCTTTGGGGTAACCTTTGGTGACCTTTGGTGACCTTTGGGGTGACCTTTGGTGACCTTTGGGGTGACCTTTGGTGACCTTTGGTGACCTTTGGTGACCTTTGGTGACCTTTGATCACCTTTGGGGTGACCTTTGGTGACCTTTGGTAACCTTTGGGGTGACCTTTGGTGACCTTTGGGGTGACCTTTGGTGACCTTTGGCGACCTTTGGTGACCTTTGGTGACCTTTGGTGACCTTTGGGGTGACCTTTGGTGACCTTTGGGGTGACCTTTGGTGACCTTTGGTGACCTTTGGGGTGACCTCTGGTGACCTTTGGGGTGACCTTTGGTGACCTTTGGTGACCTTTGGGGCGACCTTTGGTGACCTTTGGGGTGACCTTTGGTGACCTTTGAGGTGACCTTTGGTGACCTTTGGGGTGACCTTTGGTAACCTTTGGGGTGACCTTTGGTGTCCTTTGGGGTGACCTTTGGTGACCTTTGGTGACCTTTGGGGTGACCTTTGGTGACCTTTGGTGACCTTTAGGGTGACCTTTGGTGACCTTTGGGGTGACCTTTGGTGACTTTTGGGGTGACCTTTGGTGACCTTTGGGGTGACCTTTGGTGACCTTTGGTGACCTTTGGTGACCTTTGGTGACCTTTGGTGACCTTTGGTGACCTTTGGTGACCTTTGGTGACCTTTGGTGACCTTTGGGGTGACCTTTGGTGACCTTTGGTAACCTTTGGGGTGACCTTTGGTGACCTTTGGGGTGACCTTTGGTGACCTTTGGTGACCTTTGGTGACCTTTGGTGACCTTTGGGGAGACCTTTGGTGACCTTTGGGGTGACCTTTGGTGACCTTTGGTGACATTTGGGGTGACCTTTGGTTACCTTTGGTGACCTTTGGGGTGACCTTTGGTGACCTTTGGGGTGACCTTTGGTAACCTTTGGGGTGACCTTTGGTGAATTTTGGGGTGACCTTTGGTGACCTTTGGGGTGACCTTTGGTGACCTTTGGTGACCTTTGGGGTGACCTTTGGTGACCTTTGGTGACCTTTGGGGTGACCTTTGGTGACCTTTGGGGTGACCTTTGGTGACCTTTGGGGTGACCTTTGGTGACCTTTGGGGTGACCTTTGGTGAACTTTGGTGACCTTTGGTGACCTTTGGTGACCTTTGGGGTGACCTTTGGTGACCTTTGGTTACCTTTGGTCACCTTTGGTGACCTTTGGAGTGACCTTTGGTGACCTTTGGTGACCTTTGGGGTGACCTTTGGTGACCTTTGGGGTGACCTTTGGTGAGCTTTGGGGTGACCTTTGGTGACCTTTGGGGTGACCTTTGGTGACCTTTGGGGTGACTTTTGGTGACCTTTGGTGACCTTTGGGGTGACCTTTGTTGACCCTTGGTGATCTTTGGGGTGACGTTTAGTGACCTTTGAGGTGACCTTTGGTGACCTTTGGGGTGACCTTTGGTGACCTTTGGGGTGACCTTTGGTGACCTTTGGGGTGACCTTTTTTGACCTTTGGTGACTTTTGGTGACCTTTGGTGACCTTTGGGGTGACCTTTGGTGACCTTTGGTGACCTTTGGAGTGACCTTTGGTGACCTTTGGGGTGACCTTTGGTGACCTTTGGTGACCTTTGGTGACCTTTGGTGACCTTTGGGGTGACCTTTGGTGACCTTTGGTGACCTTTGGTGACCTTTGGTGACCTTTGGTGACCTTTGGTGACCTTTGGTGACCTTTGGTGACCTTTGGTGACCTTTGGGGTGACCTTTGGTGACCTTTGGTGACCTTTGGTGACCTTTGGTGACCTTTGGGGTGACCTTTGGGGTGACCTTTGGTGACCTTTGGGGTGTCCTTTGGTGACCTTTGGGGTGACCTTTGGTGACCTTTGGTGACCTTTGGGGTGACCTTTGGTGACCTTTGGGGTGACCTTTGGTGACCTTTGGTGACCTTTGGGGTGACCTTTGGTGACCTTTGGTGACCTTTGGGGTGACCTTTGGTGACCTTTGAGGTGACCTTTGGTGACCTTTGGGGTGACCTTTGGTGACCTTTGGGGTGACCTTTGGTGACCTTTGGGGTGACCTTTGGTGACCTTTGGTGACCTTTGGTGACCTTTGGTAACCTTTGGGGTGACCTTTGGTGACCTTTGGGGTGACCTTTGGTGACCTTTGGGGTGACCTTTGGCGACCTTTGGTGACCTTTGGTGACCTTTGGTGACCTTTGGGGTGACCTTTGGTGACCTTTGGGGTGACCTTTGGTGACCTTTGGTGACCTTTGGGGTGACCTCTGGTGACCTTTGGGGTGACCTTTGGTGACCTTTGAGGTGACCTTTGGTGACCTTTGGGGTGACCTTTTGTGACCTGTGGGGTGACCTTTGGTGTCCTTTGGGGTGACCTTTGGTGACCTTTGGTGACCTTTGGGGTGACCTTTGGTGACCTTTGGTGACCTTTGGTGACCTTTGGTGACCTTTGGGGTGACCTTTGGTGACCTTTGGGGTGACCTTTGGTGACTTTTGGGGTGACCTTTGGTGACCTTTGGTGACCTTTGGTGACCTTTGGTGACCTTTGGTGACCTTTGGGGTGACCTTTGGTGACCTTTGGTGACCTTTGGGGTGACCTTGCGGTGACTTTTGGGGTGACCTTTGGTGACCTTTGGGGTGACCTTTGGTGACCTTTGGTGACCTTTGGTGACCTTTGGGGAGACCTTTGGTGACCTTTGGGGTGACCTTTGGTGACCTTTGGTGACCTTTGGGGTTCCCTTTGGTGACCTTTGGTGACCTTTGGTGACCTTTGGTGACCTTTGGGGTGACCTTTGGTGACCTTTGGGGTGACCTTTGGTGACCTTTGGTGACCTTTGGGGTGACCTTTGGTGACCTTTGGTGACCTTTAGAGTGACCTTTGGTGACCTTTGGTGACCTTTGGGGTGACCTTTGGTGACCTTTGGGGTGACCTTTGGTGACCTTTGGTGACCTTTGGGGTGACCTTTGGTGACCTTTGGTGACCTTTGGAGTGACCTTTGGTGACCTTTGAGGTGACCTTTGGTGACCTTTGGGGTGACCTTTGGTGAATTTTGGGGTGACCTTTGGTGACCTTTGGGGTGACCTTTGGTGACCTTTGGTGACCTTTGGGGTGACCTTTGGTGACGTTTGGTGACCTTTGGGGTGACCTTTGGTGACCTTTGGGGTGACCTTTGGTGACCTTTGGGGTGACCTTTGGTGACCTTTGGTGACCTTTGGTGACCTTTGGTGACCTTTGGGGTGACCTTTGGTGACCTTTGGTGACCTTTGGTGACCTTTGGAGTGACCTTTGGTGACCTTTGGTGACCTTTGGGGTGACCTTTGGTGACCTTTGGGGTGACCTTTGGTGAGCTTTGGGGTGACCTTTGGTGACCTTTGGGGTGACTTTTGGTGACCTTTGGTGACCTTTGGGGTGACCTTTGGTGATCCTTGGTGATCTTTGGGGTGACGTTTAGTGACCTTTGAGGTGACCTTTGGTGACCTTTGGGGTGACCTTTGGTGACCTTTGGGGTGACCTTTGGTGACCCTTGGTGATCTTTGGGGTGACGTTTAGTGACCTTTGGTGACCTTTGGGGTGCCCTTTGGTGACCTTTGGGGTGACCTTTGGTGACCTTTGGGGTGACCTTTGGTAACCTTTGGTGACCTTTGGTGACCTTTGGTGACCTTTGGGGTGACCTTTGGTGACCTTTGGTGACCTTTGGTGACCTTTGGTGACCTTTGGTGACCTTTGGGGTGACCTTTGGTGACCTTTGGTGACCTTTGGGGTGACCTTTGGTGACTTTTGGGGTGACCTTTGGTGACCTTTGGGGTGACCTTTGGTGACCTTTGGTGACCTTTGGTGACCTTTGGGGAGACCTTTGGTGACCTTTGGGGTGACCTTTGGTGACCTTTGGTGACCTTTGGGGTGACCTTTGGTGACCTTTGGTGACCTTTGGGGTGACCTTTGGTGACCTTTGAGGTGACCTTTGGTAACCTTTGGGGTGACCTTTGGTGAATTTTGGGGTGACCTTTGGTGACCTTTGGGGTGACCTTTGGTGACCTTTGGTGACCTTTGGGGTGACCTTTGGTGACCTTTGGGGTGACCTTTGGTGACCTTTGGGGTGACCTTTGGTGACCTTTGGTGACCTTTGGGGTGACCTTTGGTGACCTTTGGTCACCTTTGGTGACCTTTTAAGTGACCTTTGGTGACCTTTGGTGACCTTTGGGGTGACCTTTGGTGACCTTTGGGGTGACCTTTGGTGAGCTTTGGGGTGACCTTTGGTGACCTTTGGTGACCTTTGGGGTGACTTTTGGTGACCTTTGGTGACCTTTGGGGTGACCTTTGGTGACCCTTGGTGACCTTTGGGGTGACCTTTGGGGTGACTTTTGGTGACCTTTGGTGACCTTTGGGGTGACCTTTGTTGACCCTTGGTGATCTTTGGGGTGACCTTTTTTGACCTTTGGTGAGTTTTGGTGACCTTTGGTGACCTTTGCGGTGACCTTTGGTGACCTTTGGTGACCTTTGGAGTGACCTTTGGTGACCTTTGGGGTGACCTTTGGTGACCTTTGGTGACCTTTGGTGACCTTTGGTGACCTTTGGTGACCTTTGGTGACCTTTGGTGACCTTTGGTGACCTTTGGTGACCTTTGGGGTGACCTTTGGTGACCTTTGGTGACCTTTGGTGACTTTTGGTGACCTTTGGGGTGACCTTTGGGGTGACCTTTGGTGACCTTTGGGGTGACCTTTGGTGATCTTTGGGGTGACCTTTGGTGACCTTTGGTGACCTTTGGTGACCTTTGGTGACCTTTGGTGACCTTTGGTGTCCTTTGGGGTGACCTTTGGTGACCTTTGGTGACCTTTGGTGACCTTTGGTGACCTTTGGTGACCTTTGGTGACCTTTGGGGTGACCTTTGGTGACCTTTGGGGTGACCTTTGGTGACTTTTGGGGTGACCTTTGGTGACCTTTGGGGTGACCTTTGGTGACCTTTGGTGACCTTTGGTGACCTTTGGTGACCTTTGGGGTGACCTTTGGTGACCTTTCGGGTGACCTTTGGTGACCTTTGGTGACCTTTGGTGACCTTTGGTGACCTTTGGTGACCTTTGGGGTGACCTTTGGTGACCTTTGGGGTGACCTTTGGTGACTTTTGGGGTGACCTTTGGTGACCTTTGGGGTGACCTTTGGTGACCTTTGGTGACCTTTGGTGACCTTTGGGGTGACCTTTGGTGACCTTTGGGGTGACCTTTGGTGACCTTTGGGGTGACCTTTGGTGACCTTTGAGGTGACCTTTGGTGACCTTTGGGGTGACCTTTGGTGAATTTTGGGGTGACCTTTGGTGACCTTTGGGGTGACCTTTGGTGACCTTTGGGGTGACCTTTGGTGACCTTTGGGGTGACCTTTGGTGACCTTTGGGGTGACCTTTGGTGACCTTTGGGGTGACCTTTGGTGACCTTTGGTGACCTTTGGGGTGACCTTTGGTGACCTTTGGTGACCTTTGGAGTGACCTTTGGAGTGACCTTTGGTGACCTTTGGGGTGACCTTTGGTGACCTTTGGGGTGACCTTTGGTGAGCTTTGGGGTGACCTTTGGTGACCTTTGGTGACCTTTGGGGTGACCTTTGGTGACCTTTGGGGTGACTTTTGGTGACCTTTGGTGACCTTTGGGGTGACCTTTGGTGACCTTTGGGGTGACCTTTGGTGACCCTTGGTGATCTTTGGGGTGACGTTTAGTGACCTTTGGGGTGACCTTTGGTGACCTTTGGTGACCTTTGGGGTGACCTTTGGTGACCTTTGGTGACTTTTGGTGACCTTTGGTGACCTTTGGGGTGACCTTTGGTGACCTTTGGTGACCTTTGGAGTGACCTTTGGTGACCTTTGGGGTGACCTTTGGGGTGACCTTTGGTGACCTTTGGTGACTTTTGGTCACCTTTGGTGACCTTTGGGGTGACCTTTGGTGACCTTTGGGGTGACCTTTGGTGACCTTTGGTGACCTCTGGTGACCTTTGGTGACCTTTGGGGTGACCTTTGGGGTGACCTTTGGTGACCTTTGGGGTGACCTTTGGTGACCTTTGGTGACCTTTGGGGTGACCTTTGGTGACCTTCGGGGTGACCTTTGGTGACCTTTGGGGTGACCTTTGGTGACCTTTGGTGACCTTTGGTGACCTTTGGGGTGACCTTTGGTGACCTATGGTGACCTTTGGTCACCTTTGGTGACCTTTGGAGTGACCTTTGGTGACCTTTGGTGACCTTTGGGGTGACCTTTGGTGACCTTTGGGGTGACCTTTGGTGAGCTTTGGGGTGACCTTTGGTGACCTTTGGGGTGACCTTTGGTGACCTTTGGGGTGACTTTTGGTGACCTTTGGTGACCTTTGGGGTGACCTTTGGTGACCCTTGGTGACCTTTGGGGTGACATTTGGGGTGACTTGGTGACCTTTGGGGTGACCTTTGGTGACCCTTGGTGATCTTTGGGGTGACCTTTTTTGACCTTTGGTGACTTTTGGTGACCTTTGGTGACCTTTGGGGTGACCTTTGGTGACCTTTGGAGTGACCTTTGGTGACCTTTGGGGTGACCTTTGGTGACCTTTGGTGACCTTTGGTGACCTTTGGTGACCTTTGGTGACCTTTGGTGACCTTTGGTGACCTTTGGTGACCTTTGGTGACCTTTGGGGTGACCTTTGGTGACCTTTGGTGACCTTTGGTGACCTTTGGGCTGACCTTTGTGGTGACCTTTGGTGACCTTTGGGGTGACCTTTGGTGACCTTTGGGGTGACCTTTGGTGACCTTTGGTGACCTTTGGTGACCTTTGGTGACCTTTGGTGACCTTTGGTGACCTTTGGTGACCTTTGGGGTGACCTTTGGTGACCTTTGGTGACCTTTGGTGACCTTTGGTAACCTTTGGTGACCTTTGGTGACCTTTGGGGTGACCTTTGGTGACCTTTGGGGTGACCTTTGGTGACTTTTGGGGTGACCTTTGGTGACCTTTGGGGTGACCTTTGGTGACCTTTGGTGACCTTTGGTGACCTTTGGGGTGACCTTTGGTGACCTTTGGGGTGACCTTTGGTGACCTTTGGTGACCTTTGGGGTGACCTTTGGGGACCTTTGGGGTGACCTTTGGTGACCTTTGAGGTGACCTTTGGTGACCTTTGGGGTGACCTTTGTTGAATTTTGGGGTGACCTTTGGTGACCTTTGGGGTGACCTTTGGTGACCTTTAGTGACCTTTGGTGACCTTTGGTGACCTTTGGGGTGACCTTTGGTGA
Source organism: Agriotes lineatus (assembly GCA_940337035.1). NCBI lineage: Eukaryota > Metazoa > Arthropoda > Insecta > Coleoptera > Elateridae > Agriotes > Agriotes lineatus. The sequence goes on along the minus strand of CALNHX010007755.1, from coordinate 12,509 downwards.
CCTTTGGGGTGACCTTTGGTGACCTTTGGGGTGACCTTTGGTGACCTTTGGTGACCTTTGGTGACCTTTGGGGTGACCTTTGGTGTCCTTTGGTGACCTTTGGTGACCTTTGGAGTGACCTTTGGTGACCTTTGGTGACCTTTGGGGTGACCTTTGGTGACCTTTGGGGTGACTTTTGGTGAGCTTTGGGGTGACCTTTGGTGACCTTTGGTGACCTTTGGGGTGACCTTTGGTGACCTTTGGGGTGACTTTTGGTGACCTTTGGTGACCTTTGGGGTGACCTTTGGTGACCCTTGGTGATCTTTGGGGTGACGTTTAGTGACCTTTGAGGTGACCTTTGGTGACTTTTGGGGTGACCTTTGGTGACCTTTGGGGTGACCATTGGTGACCCTTGGTGATCTTTGGGGTAACGTTTAGTGACCTTTGGGGTGACCTTTGGTGACCTTTGGGGTGACCTTTGGTGACCTTTGGGGTGACCTTTGGTGACCTTTGGTGACTTTTGGTGACCTTTGGTGACCTTTGGGGTGACCTTTGGTGACCTTTGGTAACCTTTGGAGTGACCTTTGGTGACCTTTGGGGTGACCTTTGGTGACCTTTGGGGTGACCTTTGGCGACCTTTGGTGACCTTTGGAGTGACCTTTGGGGTGATCTTTGGTGACCTTTGGTGACCTTTGGTGACCTTTGGTGACCTTTGGGGTGACCTTTGGTGACCTTTGAGGTGACCTTTGGTGACCTTTGGGGTGACCTTTGGTGACCTTTGGGGTGACCTTTGGTGACCTTTGGTGACTTTTGGTGACCGTTGGGGTGACCTTTGGTGACCTTTGGGGTGACCTTTGGGGTGACCTTTGGCGACCTTTGGTGACCTTTGGGGTGTCCTTTGGTGACCTTTGGGGTGACCTTTGGTGACCTTTGGTGACCTCTGGTGACCTTTGGTGACCTTTGGGGTGACCTTTGGTGACCTTTGGGGTAACCTTTGGTGACCTTTGGGGTGACCTTTGGTGACCTTTGGGGTGACCTTTGGTGACCTTTGGTGACCTTTGGGGTGGTCTTTGTTGACCTTTGAGGTGACCTTTGGTGACCTTTGGGGTGACCTTTGGTGACCTTTGGGGTAACCTTTGGTGACCTATGGGGTGACCTTTGGTGACCTTTGGTGACCTTTGGGGTAACCTTTGGTGACCTTTGGTGACCTTTGGGGTGACCTTTGGTGACCTTTGGGGTGACCTTTGGTGACCTTTGGTGACCTTTGGTGACCTTTGGTGACCTTTGATCACCTTTGGGGTGACCTTTGGTGACCTTTGGTAACCTTTGGGGTGACCTTTGGTGACCTTTGGGGTGACCTTTGGTGACCTTTGGCGACCTTTGGTGACCTTTGGTGACCTTTGGTGACCTTTGGGGTGACCTTTGGTGACCTTTGGGGTGACCTTTGGTGACCTTTGGTGACCTTTGGGGTGACCTCTGGTGACCTTTGGGGTGACCTTTGGTGACCTTTGGTGACCTTTGGGGCGACCTTTGGTGACCTTTGGGGTGACCTTTGGTGACCTTTGAGGTGACCTTTGGTGACCTTTGGGGTGACCTTTGGTAACCTTTGGGGTGACCTTTGGTGTCCTTTGGGGTGACCTTTGGTGACCTTTGGTGACCTTTGGGGTGACCTTTGGTGACCTTTGGTGACCTTTAGGGTGACCTTTGGTGACCTTTGGGGTGACCTTTGGTGACTTTTGGGGTGACCTTTGGTGACCTTTGGGGTGACCTTTGGTGACCTTTGGTGACCTTTGGTGACCTTTGGTGACCTTTGGTGACCTTTGGTGACCTTTGGTGACCTTTGGTGACCTTTGGTGACCTTTGGGGTGACCTTTGGTGACCTTTGGTAACCTTTGGGGTGACCTTTGGTGACCTTTGGGGTGACCTTTGGTGACCTTTGGTGACCTTTGGTGACCTTTGGTGACCTTTGGGGAGACCTTTGGTGACCTTTGGGGTGACCTTTGGTGACCTTTGGTGACATTTGGGGTGACCTTTGGTTACCTTTGGTGACCTTTGGGGTGACCTTTGGTGACCTTTGGGGTGACCTTTGGTAACCTTTGGGGTGACCTTTGGTGAATTTTGGGGTGACCTTTGGTGACCATTGGGGTGACCTTTGGTGACCTTTGGTGACCTTTGGGGTGACCTTTGGTGACCTTTGGTGACCTTTGGGGTGACCTTTGGTGACCTTTGGGTGACCTTTGGTGACCTTTGGGGTGACCTTTGGTGACCTTTGGGGTGACCTTTGGTGAACTTTGGTGACCTTTGGTGACCTTTGGTGACCTTTGGGGTGACCTTTGGTGACCTTTGGTTACCTTTGGTCACCTTTGGTGACCTTTGGAGTGACCTTTGGTGACCTTTGGTGACCTTTGGGGTGACCTTTGGTGACCTTTGGGGTGACCTTTGGTGAGCTTTGGGGTGACCTATGGTGACCTTTGGGGTGACCTTTGGTGACCTTTGGGGTGACTTTTGGTGACCTTTGGTGACCTTTGGGGTGACCTTTGTTGACCCTTGGTGATCTTTGGGGTGACGTTTAGTGACCTTTGAGGTGACCTTTGGTGACCTTTGGGGTGACCTTTGGTGACCTTTGGGGTGACCTTTGGTGACCTTTGGGGTGACCTTTTTTGACCTTTGGTGACTTTTGGTGACCTTTGGTGACCTTTGGGGTGACCTTTGGTGACCTTTGGTGACCTTTGGAGTGACCTTTGGTGACCTTTGGGGTGACCTTTGGTGACCTTTGGTGACCTTTGGTGACCTTTGGTGACCTTTGGTGACCTTTGGGGTGACCTTTGGTGACCTTTGGTGACCTTTGGTGACCTTTGGTGACCTTTGGTGACCTTTGGTGACCTTTGGTGACCTTTGGTGACCTTTGGTGACCTTTGGGGTGACCTTTGGTGACCTTTGGTGACCTTTGGTGACCTTTGGTGACCTTTGGGGTGACCTTTGGGGTGACCTTTGGTGACCTTTGGGGTGTCCTTTGGTGACCTTTGGGGTGACCTTTGGTGACCTTTGGTGACCTTTGGGGTGACCTTTGGTGACCTTTGGGGTGACCTTTGGTGACCTTTGGTGACCTTTGGGGTGACCTTTGGTGACCTTTGGTGACCTTTGGGGTGACCTTTGGTGACCTTTGAGGTGACCTTTGGTGACCTTTGGGGTGACCTTTGGTGACCTTTGGGGTGACCTTTGGTGACCTTTGGGGTGACCTTTGGTGACCTTTGGTGACCTTTGGTGACCTTTGGTAACCTTTGGGGTGACCTTTGGTGACCTTTGGGGTGACCTTTGGTGACCTTTGGGGTGACCTTTGGCGACCTTTGGTGACCTTTGGTGACCTTTGGTGACCTTTGGGGTGACCTTTGGTGACCTTTGGGGTGACCTTTGGTGACCTTTGGTGACCTTTGGGGTGACCTCTGGTGACCTTTGGGGTGACCTTTGGTGACCTTTGAGGTGACCTTTGGTGACCTTTGGGGTGACCTTTGGTGACCTGTGGGGTGACCTTTGGTGTCCTTTGGGGTGACCTTTGGTGACCTTTGGTGACCTTTGGGGTGACCTTTGGTGACCTTTGGTGACCTTTGGTGACCTTTGGTGACCTTTGGGGTGACCTTTGGTGACCTTTGGGGTGACCTTTGGTGACTTTTGGGGTGACCTTTGGTGACCTTTGGTGACCTTTGGTGACCTTTGGTGACCTTTGGTGACCTTTGGGGTGACCTTTGGTGACCTTTGGTGACCTTTGGGGTGACCTTGCGGTGACTTTTGGGGTGACCTTTGGTGACCTTTGGGGTGACCTTTGGTGACCTTTGGTGACCTTTGGTGACCTTTGGGGAGACCTTTGGTGACCTTTGGGGTGACCTTTGGTGACCTTTGGTGACCTTTGGGGTTCCCTTTGGTGACCTTTGGTGACCTTTGGTGACCTTTGGTGACCTTTGGGGTGACCTTTGGTGACCTTTGGGGTGACCTTTGGTGACCTTTGGTGACCTTTGGGGTGACCTTTGGTGACCTTTGGTGACCTTTAGAGTGACCTTTGGTGACCTTTGGTGACCTTTGGGGTGACCTTTGGTGACCTTTGGGGTGACCTTTGGTGACCTTTGGTGACCTTTGGGGTGACCTTTGGTGACCTTTGGTGACCTTTGGAGTGACCTTTGGTGACCTTTGAGGTGACCTTTGGTGACCTTTGGGGTGACCTTTGGTGAATTTTGGGGTGACCTTTGGTGACCTTTGGGGTGACCTTTGGTGACCTTTGGTGACCTTTGGGGTGACCTTTGGTGACGTTTGGTGACCTTTGGGGTGACCTTTGGTGACCTTTGGGGTGACCTTTGGTGACCTTTGGGGTGACCTTTGGTGACCTTTGGTGACCTTTGGTGACCTTTGGTGACCTTTGGGGTGACCTTTGGTGACCTTTGGTGACCTTTGGTGACCTTTGGAGTGACCTTTGGTGACCTTTGGTGACCTTTGGGGTGACCTTTGGTGACCTTTGGGGTGACCTTTGGTGAGCTTTGGGGTGACCTTTGGTGACCTTTGGGGTGACTTTTGGTGACCTTTGGTGACCTTTGGGGTGACCTTTGGTGATCCTTGGTGATCTTTGGGGTGACGTTTAGTGACCTTTGAGGTGACCTTTGGTGACCTTTGGGGTGACCTTTGGTGACCTTTGGGGTGACCTTTGGTGACCCTTGGTGATCTTTGGGGTGACGTTTAGTGACCTTTGGTGACCTTTGGGGTGCCCTTTGGTGACCTTTGGGGTGACCTTTGGTGACCTTTGGGGTGACCTTTGGTAACCTTTGGTGACCTTTGGTGACCTTTGGTGACCTTTGGGGTGACCTTTGGTGACCTTTGGTGACCTTTGGTGACCTTTGGTGACCTTTGGTGACCTTTGGTGACCTTTGGGGTGACCTTTGGTGACCTTTGGTGACCTTTGGGGTGACCTTTGGTGACTTTTGGGGTGACCTTTGGTGACCTTTGGGGTGACCTTTGGTGACCTTTGGTGACCTTTGGTGACCTTTGGGGAGACCTTTGGTGACCTTTGGGGTGACCTTTGGTGACCTTTGGTGACCTTTGGGGTGACCTTTGGTGACCTTTGGTGACCTTTGGGGTGACCTTTGGTGACCTTTGAGGTGACCTTTGGTAACCTTTGGGGTGACCTTTGGTGAATTTTGGGGTGACCTTTGGTGACCTTTGGGGTGACCTTTGGTGACCTTTGGTGACCTTTGGGGTGACCTTTGGTGACCTTTGGGGTGACCTTTGGTGACCTTTGGGGTGACCTTTGGTGACCTTTGGTGACCTTTGGGGTGACCTTTGGTGACCTTTGGTCACCTTTGGTGACCTTTTAAGTGACCTTTGGTGACCTTTGGTGACCTTTGGGGTGACCTTTGGTGACCTTTGGGGTGACCTTTGGTGAGCTTTGGGGTGACCTTTGGTGACCTTTGGTGACCTTTGGGGTGACTTTTGGTGACCTTTGGTGACCTTTGGGGTGACCTTTGGTGACCCTTGGTGACCTTTGGGGTGACCTTTGGGGTGACTTTTGGTGACCTTTGGTGACCTTTGGGGTGACCTTTGTTGACCCTTGGTGATCTTTGGGGTGACCTTTTTTGACCTTTGGTGAGTTTTGGTGACCTTTGGTGACCTTTGGGGTGACCTTTGGTGACCTTTGGTGACCTTTGGAGTGACCTTTGGTGACCTTTGGGGTGACCTTTGGTGACCTTTGGTGACCTTTGGTGACCTTTGGTGACCTTTGGTGACCTTTGGTGACCTTTGGTGACCTTTGGTGACCTTTGGTGACCTTTGGGGTGACCTTTGGTGACCTTTGGTGACCTTTGGTGACTTTTGGTGACCTTTGGGGTGACCTTTGGGGTGACCTTTGGTGACCTTTGGGGTGACCTTTGGTGATCTTTGGGGTGACCTTTGGTGACCTTTGGTGACCTTTGGTGACCTTTGGTGACCTTTGGTGACCTTTGGTGTCCTTTGGGGTGACCTTTGGTGACCTTTGGTGACCTTTGGTGACCTTTGGTGACCTTTGGTGACCTTTGGTGACCTTTGGGGTGACCTTTGGTGACCTTTGGGGTGACCTTTGGTGACTTTTGGGGTGACCTTTGGTGACCTTTGGGGTGACCTTTGGTGACCTTTGGTGACCTTTGGTGACCTTTGGTGACCTTTGGGGTGACCTTTGGTGACCTTTCGGGTGACCTTTGGTGACCTTTGGTGACCTTTGGTGACCTTTGGTGACCTTTGGTGACCTTTGGGGTGACCTTTGGTGACCTTTGGGGTGACCTTTGGTGACTTTTGGGGTGACCTTTGGTGACCTTTGGGGTGACCTTTGGTGACCTTTGGTGACCTTTGGTGACCTTTGGTGACCTTTGGGGTGACCTTTGGTGACCTTTGGGGTGTCCTTTGGTGACCTTTGGGGTGACCTTTGGTGACCTTTGAGGTGACCTTTGGTGACCTTTGGGGTGACCTTTGGTGAATTTTGGGGTGACCTTTGGTGACCTTTGGGGTGACCTTTGGTGACCTTTGGGGTGACCTTTGGTGACCTTTGGGGTGACCTTTGGTGACCTTTGGGGTGACCTTTGGTGACCTTTGGGGTGACCTTTGGTGACCTTTGGTGACCTTTGGGGTGACCTTTGGTGACCTTTGGTGACCTTTGGAGTGACCTTTGGAGTGACCTTTGGTGACCTTTGGGGTGACCTTTGGTGACCTTTGGGGTGACCTTTGGTGAGCTTTGGGGTGACCTTTGGTGACCTTTGGTGACCTTTGGGGTGACCTTTGGTGACCTTTGGGGTGACTTTTGGTGACCTTTGGTGACCTTTGGGGTGACCTTTGGTGACCTTTGGGGTGACCTTTGGTGACCCTTGGTGATCTTTGGGGTGACGTTTAGTGACCTTTGGGGTGACCTTTGGTGACCTTTGGTGACCTTTGGGGTGACCTTTGGTGACCTTTGGTGACTTTTGGTGACCTTTGGTGACCTTTGGGGTGACCTTTGGTGACCTTTGGTGACCTTTGGAGTGACCTTTGGTGACCTTTGGGGTGACCTTTGGTGACCTTTGGCGACCTTTGGTGACCTTTGGAGTGACCTTTGGTGACCTTTGGGGTGATCTTTGGTGACCTTTGGTGACCTTTGGTGACCTTTGGTGACCTTTGGTGACCTCTGGTGACCTTTGGTGACCTTTGGGGTGACCTTTGGTGACCTTTGGGGTGACCTTTGGTGACCTTTGGGGTGACCTTTGGTGACTTTTGGGGTGACCTTTGGTGACCTTTGGGGTGACCTTTGGTGACCTTTGGTGACCTTTGGTGACCTTTGGGGTGACCTTTGGTGACCTTTGGGGTGACCTTTGGTGACCTTTGGTGACCTTTGGGGTGACCTTTGGTGACCTTTGGGGTGACCTTTGGTGACCTTTGAGGTGACCTTTGGTGACCTTTGGGGTGACCTTTGGTGAATTTTGGGGTGACCTTTGGTGACCTTTGGGGTGACCTTTGGTGACCTTTAGTGACCTTTGGTGACCTTTGGTGACCTTTGAGGTGACCTTTGGTGACCTTTGGGGTGACCTTTGGTGACCTTTGGGGTGACCTTTGGTGACCTTTGGTGACCTTTGGTGACCTTTGGTGACCTTTGGGGTGACCTTTGGTGACCTTTGGTGACCTTTGGTGACCTTTGGAGTGACCTTTGGTGACCTTTGGTGACCTTTGGGGTGACCTTTGGTGACCTTTGGGGTGACCTTTGGTGAGCTTTGGGGTGACCTTTGGTAACCTTTGGTGACCTTTGGGGTGACCTTTGGTGACCTTTGGGGTGACTTTTGGTGACCTTTGGTGACCTTTGGGGTGACCTTTGGTGACCCTTGGTGATCTTTGGGGTGACGTTTAGTGACCTTTGAGGTGACCTTTGGTGACCTTTGGGGTGACCTTTGGTGACCTTTGGGGTGACCTTTGGTGACCTTTGGGGTGACCTTTGGTGACCTTTGGGGTGACCTTTGGTGACCTTTGGGGTGACCTTTGGTGACCTTTGGTGACTTTTGGTGACCTTTGGTGACCTTTGGGGTGACCTTTGGTGACCTTTGGTAACCTTTGGAGTGACCTTTGGTGACCTTTGGGGTGACCTTTGGTGACCTTTGGGGTGACCTTTGGCGACCTTTGGTGACCTTTGGAGTGACCTTTGGTGACCTTTGGGGTGATCTTTGGTGACCTTTGGTGACCTTTGGTGACCTTTGGTGACCTTTGGGGTGACCTTTGGTGACCTTTGGGGTGACCTTTGGTGACCTTTCGGGTGACCTTTGGTGACCTTTGGGGTGACCTTTGGTGACCTTTGGTGACCTCTGGTGACCTTTGGTGACCTTTGGGGTGACCTTTGGTGACCTTTGGGGTGACCTTTGGTGACCTTTGGGGTGACCTTTGGTGACCTTTGGTGACCTTTGGGGTGACTTTTGGTGACCTTTGGTGACCTTTGGGGTGACCTTTGGTGACCTTTGAGGTGACCTTTGGTGACCTTTGGGGTGACCTTTGGTGACCTTTGGGGTGACCTTTCGTGACCTTTGGGGTGACCTTTGGTGACCTTTGGGGTGACCTTTGGTGACCTTTGGTGACCTTTGGGGTGACCTTTGGTGACCTTTGGTGACCTTTGGGGTGACCTTTGGTGACCTTTGGTGACCTTTTGTGACCTTTGGTGACCTTTGGTGACCTTTGGTGACCTTTGGGGTGACCTTTGGTGACCTTTGGGGTGACCTTTGGTGACCTTTGGTGACCTCTGGTGACCTTTGGTGACCTTTGGGGTGACCTTTGGTGACCTTTGGGGTGACCTTTGGTGACCTTTGGTGACCTCTGGTGACCTTTGGTGACCTTTGGGGTGACCATTGGTGACCTTTGGGGTGACCGTTGGTGATCTTTGGGGTGACCTTTGGTGACCTTTGGTGATCTTTGAGGTGACCTTTGGTGACCTTTTGGTGACCTTTGGGGTGACCTTTGGTGACCTTTGAGGTGACCTTTGGTGACCTTTGGGGTGACCTTTGGTGACCTTTGGGGTGACCTTTGGTGACCTTTGGGGTGACCTTTGGTGACCTTTGGGGTGACCTTTGGTGACCTTTGGTGACCTTTGGTGACCTTTGGTGACCTTTGGGGTGACCTTTGGTGACCTTTGGTGACCTTTGGGGTGACCTTTGGTGACCTTTGAGGTGACCTTTGGTGACCTTTGGGGTGACCTTTGGTGACCTTTGGGGTGACCTTTGGTGACCTTTGGGGTGACCTTTGGTGACCTTTGGTGACCTTTGGTGACCTTTGGGGTGACCTTTGGTGACCTTTGGGGTGACCTTTGGTGACCTTTGGGGTGACCTTTGGTGACCTTTGGGGTGACCTTTGGTGACCTTTGGTGACCTGTGGTGACCTTTGGTGACCTTTGGGGTGACCTTTGGTGACCTTTGGGGTGACCTTTGGTGACCTAAGGTGACCTTTGGGGTAACCTTTGGTGACCTTTGGTGACCTTTGATGACCTTTGGTGACCTTTGGGGTGACCTTTGGAGACCTTTGGGGTGACCTTTGGTGACCATTGGTAATCTTTGAGGTGACCTTTGGTGACCTTTGGGGTGACCTTTGGTGACCTTTGGGGTGACCTTTGGTGACCTTTGGGGTGACCTTTGGTGAACTTTGGTGACCTTTGGGGTGACCTTTGGTGACCTTTGGGGTGACCTTTGGTGACCTTTGGGGTGACCTTTTGGTGACCTTTGGTGACTTTTGGTGACCTTTGGTGACCTTTGGGGTGACCTTTGGTGACCTTTGGGGTGACCTTTGGTGACCTTTGGTGACCTTTGGAGTGACCTTTGGTGACCTTTGGTGCCCTTTGGGGTGACATTTGGTGACGTTTGGTGACCTTTGGTGACCTTTGAGGTGACCTTTGGTGACCTTTTGGTGACCTTTGGGGTGACCTTTGGGGTGACCTTTGGTGACCTTTGAGGTGACCTTTGGTGACCTTTGGGGTGACCTTTGGTGACCTTTGGGGTGACCTTTGGTGACCTTTGGTGACCTTTGGTGACCTTTGGGGTGACCTTTGGTGACCTTTGGTGACCTTTGGGGTGACCTTTGGTGACCTTTGAGGTGACCTTTGGTGACCTTTGGGGTGACCTTTGGTGACCTTTGGGGTGACCTTTGGTGACCTTTGGGGTGACCTTTGGTGACCTTTGGTGACCTTTGGTGACCTTTGGGGTGACCTTTGGTGACCTTTGGTGACCTTTGGGGTGACCTTTGGTGACCTTTGGGGTGACCTTTGGTGACCTTTGGTGACCTTTGGGGTGACCTTTGGTGACCTTTGGTGACCTTTGGGGTGACCTTTGGTGACCTTTGAGGTGACCTTTGGTGACCTTTGGGGTGACCTTTGGTGACCTTTGGGGTGACCTTTGGTGACCTTTGGGGTGACCTTTGGTGACCTTTGGTGACCTTTGGTGACCTTTGGTAACCTTTGGGGTGACCTTTGGTGACCTTTGGGGTGACCTTTGGTGACCTTTGGGGTGACCTTTGGCGACCTTTGGTGACCTTTGGTGACCTTTGGTGACCTTTGGGGTGACCTTTGGTGACCTTTGGGGTGACCTTTGGTGACCTTTGGTGACCTTTGGGGTGACCTCTGGTGACCTTTGGGGTGACCTTTGGTGACCTTTGAGGTGACCTTTGGTGACCTTTGGGGTGACCTTTGGTGACCTGTGGGGTGACCTTTGGTGTCCTTTGGGGTGACCTTTGGTGACCTTTGGTGACCTTTGGGGTGACCTTTGGTGACCTTTGGTGACCTTTGGTGACCTTTGGTGACCTTTGGGGTGACCTTTGGTGACCTTTGGGGTGACCTTTGGTGACTTTTGGGGTGACCTTTGGTGACCTTTGGTGACCTTTGGTGACGTTTGGTGACCTTTGGTGACCTTTGGGGTGACCTTTGGTGACCTTTGGTGACCTTTGGGGTGACCTTGCGGTGACTTTTGGGGTGACCTTTGGTGACCTTTGGGGTGACCTTTGGTGACCTTTGGTGACCTTTGGTGACCTTTGGGGAGACCTTTGGTGACCTTTGGGGTGACCTTTGGTGACCTTTGGTGACCTTTGGGGTTCCCTTTGGTGACCTTTGGTGACCTTTGGTGACCTTTGGTGACCTTTGGGGTGACCTTTGGTGACCTTTGGGGTGACCTTTGGTGACCTTTGGTGACCTTTGGGGTGACCTTTGGTGACCTTTGGTGACCTTTAGAGTGACCTTTGGTGACCTTTGGTGACCTTTGGGTGACCTTTGGTGACCTTTGGGGTGACCTTTGGTGACCTTTGGTGACCTTTGGGGTGACCTTTGGTGACCTTTGGTGACCTTTGGAGTGACCTTTGGTGACCTTTGAGGTGACCTTTGGTGACCTTTGGGGTGACCTTTGGTGAATTTTGGGGTGACCTTTGGTGACCTTTGGGGTGACCTTTGGTGACCTTTGGTGACCTTTGGGGTGACCTTTGGTGACGTTTGGTGACCTTTGGGGTGACCTTTGGTGACCTTTGGGGTGACCTTTGGTGACCTTTGGGGTGACCTTTGGTGACCTTTGGTGACCTTTGGTGACCTTTGGTGACCTTTGGGGTGACCTTTGGTGACCTTTGGTGACCTTTGGTGACCTTTGGAGTGACCTTTGGTGACCTTTGGTGACCTTTGGGGTGACCTTTGGTGACCTTTGGGGTGACCTTTGGTGAGCTTTGGGGTGACCTTTGGTGACCTTTGGGGTGACTTTTGGTGACCTTTGGTGACCTTTGGGTGACCTTTGGTGATCCTTGGTGATCTTTGGGGTGACGTTTAGTGACCTTTGAGGTGACCTTTGGTGACCTTTGGGGTGACCTTTGGTGACCTTTGGGGTGACCTTTGGTGACCCTTGGTGATCTTTGGGGTGACGTTTAGTGACCTTTGGTGACCTTTGGGGTGCCCTTTGGTGACCTTTGGGGTGACCTTTGGTGACCTTTGGGGTGACCTTTGGTAACCTTGGTGACCTTTGGTGACCTTTGGTGACCTTTGGTGACCTTTGGTGACCTTTGGTGACCTTTGGTGACCTTTGGTGACCTTGGTGACCTTTGGTGACCTTTGGTGACCTTTGGGGTGACCTTTGGTGACCTTTGGTGACCTTTGGGGTGACCTTTGGTGACTTTTGGGGTGACCTTTGGTGACCTTTGGGGTGACCTTTGGTGACCTTTGGTGACCTTTGGTGACCTTTGGGGAGACCTTTGGTGACCTTTGGGGTGACCTTTGGTGACCTTTGGTGACCTTTGGGGTGACCTTTGGTGACCTTTGGTGACCTTTGGGGTGACCTTTGGTGACCTTTGAGGTGACCTTTGGTAACCTTTGGGGTGACCTTTGGTGAATTTTGGGGTGACCTTTGGTGACCTTTGGGGTGACCTTTGGTGACCTTTGGTGACCTTTGGGGTGACCTTTGGTGACCTTTGGGGTGACCTTTGGTGACCTTTGGGGTGACCTTTGGTGACCTTTGGTGACCTTTGGGGTGACCTTTGGTGACCTTTGGTCACCTTTGGTG